>CM031241.1:742376031-742640214 GCA_018340775.1 Taxus wallichiana var. yunnanensis
GGTTGGTGAAATTGGATAACACATACTTCTATAATACCAACTTGCAAAAATATACCATTATAGCAATTCAAGGATGAAATAAAGGGAGCTTTACAAGAGAGGGCATAGATTAATGATATCATTTTCGGTCTTCCTTTAGTACTCAACAAGATGCTTCCCTGGATATTTTATTACCATTACAAGAGGTAAAGATAGTTACTATATTTGGGTATATATTGGAATAATATATTGCAGATATTCTAAGGCCATTGCAATGGAAAATAATCTAGCATTATGTTAATACTTTAAAGGCCAATCATTCAATGTTTGGTATAGTGTGTACCTTAAGAAGGTTAATTTCCTAATTTTGGTAATGGAAGGTCTTCATGAAAAGGGATGGGTTAATTGCTAAGTATTGAAAACTACAATGGAGATTTAACGTTGATTCCTTTTTGAATGACCAATTCATCTAGTAAGCATTCATTTAAGATGGGATCATATATTACAATTAAGAAATTCAAAGCTCTAAACGATTGGATTCAATAGCATGTGGTAATAACTCCGGGTATATATTTTGAAATTATAATATAAATCTCTATATGCAAAGTATTTTTTAGAATTTTCAAATTGGTAAAAGACATTTTTAACAACATAAGGTAGGAAGTTCTATGGCCAAAAGTAAGACATGATTATGAAAAGAGGGTTTAATGGCCATTTTAGGTGCTTGGTGTGGAATTCAGGATCTTGAACAACTGTTCAGAGAATGGAGAAAACATACCATGGCAAAAATATTTTGCAGGTATTATGGAGTGGCATAACCCTTTTGTTATGGAACACATGGAATTAGAAAAATAGACGAATTATCCAGCAGGGATGTAGAGACATCCCATTTGTTTGGGAAAAGATAAAGATGAATGTTGTTGAATGCATTAAGCATAAATTACTTTCCCTCAAAATCTTTCAACACAATGGGTTAATTTTATTAAAAAGTTACCTTTAAATCTCTCAAGTACCACCTGGTTTGCCTCTAAACCAAGAAGGCAACATCAAATAAATGGAAAGTGGTCTTATCCTCCTGGATGGGTTTGGAAAGTTGAATACAGATGGTGCTTCCAAAGGAAAGAAATGCTAGCATGGGAGGAATAGACATATTTTCTAATGGTTCAATGGCCTTTTTAAAGAAAAATTAGGTCATGCAACGAATAATTTTGCTGAAATTATTCTAAGGTTTACAAGTATGAGAAAATTGGTTGGAAAAGGATTTGAGTTTGATTTGCATGATCATTAGAATTATCCAAGTCTATTGTGACCAAAGGAAGAAGTTGTAAATTATTAAGAGAGGTGGAAAAATTCACTTTGAGCTGATAGAAAAGTTTTAAGAGATCAATTTTAACTATGCTTGAAATTAAAAATTAAAAATGATGCCGTGAGCAAATTGGGCCATGGATAATCACAATCTTATTTTTATGGTCTCTACGCCGAAATATAGGTCATTAAGATTCAACAAGATCTTGGAGATATTAGATATATATTTGATTGATGATAGTTGTTATCACAACTTCTTATGTTTCTAATGCCCAAGCTTGGACTAATAGCTTTAATACTTGGCATAATAGAATTTGCACTGATTTCTCTATTATAAAAGTCATTTTTTGTTTTTTAATGAAGATAATGATAATGAAACTTCATTCACATTATATAACTTTTAGATGTTGACCTTGAACTAAAGGTGGTGGCTTTGCAAAATTTTGGTAAACAAAGACTCCCAAATCATTCCCAGTATAAAGAGACAAAGGGTATGGGAAGAATATGTTATTTTATCAAATGGAGATGCCTATCTTAACTATGAATTACACAAACACATTATATGTTTTTAATTTTTGATTGTGTGAGTGTTTATGTATGGGATCCATGTAAAAAGCTGGAAGTCAATTGCATCTAATTCGAGAATTATAATTAACTAGTCTTTGATAATTTTTATTTTTAGAATTTTAGAATTTGTATTTTTCCATATATTTCTCATTCAAATTGAGGTTAATCTTCCAATTTTAATCCGACATTAAACCAATGAAGGAAAAAGATTTAAATGTGAAAAGAGAAGGGACTAAGGGGCATGGATATTAGAAATTGTTGTGTGGAAGGGAAGGATAAGTCATTGCTTAGGCTATAATTTTTTTAGCATTTAGTGGAACTCATCCTGCATGGTCTCATTTTTATGACACCCCCAATGTAATTAATCTTCTTAGAGGGAATTATATAAATTATCGATAAATGCTTTGAAATCTCATATTTAAATGAGATTTCTTCACTAATTTGTATATATGAATGTGATTTGAGAAAAAAAAAGAAAAGAAAAGATAATCATTTCAACATGAGAATATAAAGCCATTTGCACACTAGAAAATAAACCCAACCATTTCAAAATGGGAATGTATTTTACCCATTTGAAGATTGGAATACAAACCTAGGCCCCGAACACTATTTTGTACAATTCCATGTCATTACACCGAGGCCATGTTAGGAAGACCAAAAAACCATCCAAAAAAAAAGAAAGAAGGGAAGTTGAAACACCGGTCAAACATTGAACTTATGACGAAGGCTATATTTGGGGACAATGATCTATCCTCGTCTTTAATTTGCTGGTATTTTAAAACCAAAAGTGAGTGATCTGAAAACACGCTTAAGAAAGCAATCAATCAAAAATAATCTTCTAGATCATCGTGATGTAGCACTGATAGTTTTAAAAGCAATGCTCAAATGTTTGTTATGGAACATTGTGTAAAATGAGAACTTGACCCTTCAAACTATGCACAATTTGGTGAATTTATAGACAGTATCCTTATAGTTTAGGTGTATGTTATGGGCAAAATGTTAGATTTTCTTGTTAGTATTGAGAAATCTTAATTTGATTATATAATTATATTAGGTGTAACTATATGGATATGTGGAGTTGCAAGCTAGTATTCATACTCTTAAATGTAGAGACACAAAAATTTTGTAGTATATTTTTAAAAAGTTCTTAAATTTGAAAAGGACCAATTATTAGTTAAGTGATTATATTGTGATAGATCTTATAGATTAATTTTTCCTAGTGGAAGGGAAAAGTGATACATTTATTTAATTAAATAGATATTATATGATAGATCCTACAAATCAAATTGGCATAACCAAGAAAATTAATATGTTTTGATAGCTTTTTCAGGCCAATTTGTTTTAAAGGGTATTGTTAAGTACATATGTACTATTTTTCTAGTAAAGTGACATTTAAAGTAGTTGTAGAAGACTGTTGAAAGACAATAAGATCTATATATTTAATTTTTGAGTGTCCATACCGAGTATCAATTATGTAAATAAGTTATACATTGTGATGGATCTTATATATCAATCCGGCGTAAAAGGGAAAATTGATATGTTTATTTAATAAATAGATATATTGATAGACCCCAGAATAAATTTGGCGTAAAAGGCCAAATTTATATGTTTTGATATTTTTTTTTAATTTTTGAAAAAGTGTTTTTAAGTAGAGAGTTGTTTTTTTTCCTAATGAAGTGACATTTAATGTATGTAGTCTAGAAGACTTGAAAATACCCAAGGGGTGTGTGTTTAAAATCATGAAGTAAAATTAAAAGATAACATCCTAGGATGATATAATTACAAAATCAACTCAATTTTTTATAGGCATAATGTCTTCCCTATAGTTTTACCTGATTTAATTTGAGTAATTTTAAGTACTACTCAAGTGGTTTAGGATCAAATATCTACCACAATCGAACTAGAAACCACTCATAAGAAACAAAATTCTAAATACTATTCTTAAGTACAATTTGATGTAAGAAAATAATTGTTTGTTTGGGAATCAAGCTATGTTATTTTGTAAAATATGTTCAAGAAGCAATGATCCATTACACATCATATTAACAAATAAGGATTTTGTTTGTTTTCTTGGAGATCAAACTAAATTGATGCGCCATAAGTAGCAGCTTTGAATGAAAATAAAGAATGTCATAACTATTCATACATGACATGTTTGTATCCTTATAGTTTTGATGAGGTGAACGCACCATCAATTGGCCCTACCATTGAGGAATATTAATTTTGATTAAATAATGATATTAGGTGTAAGTTGTAACTATATGGATATTTGGAGTTTTTGGGCTAGTGTTCATACTCTTAAATCTAGAGACAAAAAATTTTTGTAATATATTTTTAAAAGTTCATTAAATTTGAAAGGACCAATAAGAATATCAGTAAGTGAATATATTTGTGATAGATTTATCAAGATTAATTTTTCTTAGAACTCGAGTTGAAAAGTTATTTTCCTATTTAGGAAACATTTTAATTCATTATTCGATAGCAAAGAAGGAGATCTATTTTCTTTTGGAGTTCATATTATTTGTAGTAATCAAGTTTATCATAGATTTGACTACATTATCAATTTGGCATATTTGTTCCATGGCAAGAAAATCAATATGTTTTGATAGCTTTTTCTCTTAATTTGTTTTAAAGGGCATATTAGCTTTATCTTAAAACTCAAATTATGTGCTATTTTCTAATAAAGTGACATTTAAAGTAGTTTAGAAGCACACTAGAAGACAATAAGATCTATATATTTAATTTTTGAGCTTGTCATACTAAAGTTATTTCTTGGCACATTATCTAAATAAGTTATACTATTGTTGATGGATCTTATATATTCAATTTAGCAATTTATAAAATGGAAATTAGTATATGTTTATTTAATGGTAGGATAGAGATGGTGCTATATGTGTAATGCCCGCTAAAATAAATTTGAGTGTAATTAAGGCCAAATTTATATGTTTTGATTTTTTAAGAGAGTCCAATTTTTTTGCAAAGAAAGAGTGTTTTTCCACTAGAATTACTTTTTTCTAATTAAGTGACATTTAATGTAGCAAAGGTCTAAAATTTAGGGTTGAAATATGGCATGCTATATGTGTTTAAAATCATGAAGTAAAATGAAAATTTAACATCAAATTTCTGGGATTTCCATATAATTAGGAAATTTCCTCACCTTTAATTGATATAAATAATGTATTCCTATAGTTTTACCTTATTTAGTTTGGGTGAAAATTTTCCCCAAGAATACCTGGGGGAGAAAATTTGTCGGGGAAAAAATTTGCCCGGGGGTGGGTTTCTAGGCATGGGGAGAAATATTTCCCAGAGGATAGTGGGGTTAGAAACCCTTGGGAAACTTTTGGAAATTTTACGCGTGGCGGCAAAATGCCACCTTTACACAATGCTCATCGAATTGAGGGACACGTGGCGCCTTCAACGGGGATAAAATATTTTTAACCCAAGGGAAAGAACACGCCTCTTTACATAAGAACACGTGAACTCTTGATTTCATCATTGAAACTTTAAAAAATTCTAAATTTTTTTCTTAAGAAAAAAGGAACCCATCTTTAATGCCTCAGAACATAAGAGCTTTTATTTGTTTGGAGATCGGGCATGTGATTATATAAATTAGGAAAATTTTTCAAAAATTTGTGCACTTAAGGTTAAAGGGATCTTATTACACAACACCTCGTGGTTAACGTAAGGCAGCCTATTGGTTGTTTGAAAGGGTGGTGGGAAAAATTAGGAAAATTTTCCCAAAAAATTTTGAAGTGTAAATTTCGAAACTCGTGTTTAATTTCCCAAAAGTTTTTCTATATTACTCATGCCATAACTTTACTAAAATTCAACATTTATGGAAAGCTCTTTTTTTGTTTTGGTTTTTTGTTTTTTGTATGACATACACAACTATGAATGAGGTTCCATGTTCTTCTATTTTCTTGGTTTTACTAGTAGGCCATATGAGCTTTATCATACAACTCAAATTATATTCCTTATATGTAAAGAAAATAGTTCTCTAACATGTGGCTTATGGGAAGCACACGAGAAGAAAAAAATCTTGAAAGTGGTTTAAAGACATTTTGCTAAATTTTCTAAGAAATTATCTTAAATGTTATGTCTAGATGAACACTTAGAGGTCAAATGAACACAAGGTATTTGAAGAATCGGCACGCTTTTTTAATGAAAAGCACCTTATGTATTCCATCTTTAGCAACTTATAATGCTATGTTTTTTGTATGCTATTATAATGTTCTAATTGATACTTATGGTAGGATAGGAGAGTTGGTGGTGGTATGTAAGATGTTAAATATGAATTTTTTTTCCTGTATCCTTTTGTTGTTTTTACAAATTGTGGTATACATTATGTATATACCATGTTACTTCTATATTGTGCCAAAATGTGAGTTTTGGAATAGGGCTTGGATGCATAAAGGAATGACTTGAAATCGTATATTTCTAAGAGAAGGGTTTGGTTTCAAATGTTGCCCCATGGAAAAACTATTTTTTGGCCTCCACAAAATAAATGGATTGGAAAAAACTTGAATGTTGTTGCACCACATTATTCAGTGAACAAGCCATTAACAAGCTGAAATTTTTTCGATTTACACTTGATGTGAATGTTGTGATAAAGGTTCCTTGAAAAATGTGGAAACATATGGAAGGCACACTAATTGTTTAACAAAATGTTTCAAAATTTTCTCCCATTGAATGAGATAATTGTATGTGATGTGCACAAAATGGGCTTGTTAAGAAATCGTTGAAGATTATTTTTCTTATTTGAATTTTAGAAAATGCAAGGAAAGTAACAAACAATACAATGGTTGTAAAAAATTAGAACCTCAATAGTAAATAGTCAATAAACCAAAAATACATAAGAACATGATACGTAAGAGGCTGATGTACAAATAAAATGTAGCCAATCACTAGAACCCTTGAAACATTTTTGAAGAAAAGAGTCATGGTTGCTAAATTCCCAACCATTTTCAAATCTTTGATTGAAATTTCTTGGTTATACACAATTCACATGTCAACTGAATTTTGAGATATTTCATCTATTTATCTAGGTCCTCGTTTGCTTGGAGAGTAAAATGCATAACCTAATACATGGATGAGAATTGTAAAAGAAAAAGAAAACCTGTGAACAAATAGAAAATACTATTATATAAAAACTTGAGTAACATCTATTTTTTCAAATGTGTTTATTAGCCATGTTGTTGCTTGTATCACATTCTTAGATATCCTTATCCTCAAAAGAGCATGTTTCCATGAAAGTTTAGAAGAAAAAAAGTAGACAAGTTTTATAATTCCTAAATAACTTTAATAAATTTCAATTCCAAAAGGCATGTAGGATTTGCTTTATTTTTGCAAAAAGGGCACGAAAGTTTAAAGTTTAAATTAAATCAAGTATTTTAGCTACACAATTTGCATTGAAACAACCTCAACACTACTAACATTTTACTATGTTTTACTTTCGACAACCAACTATTTTTATCAAAATTATATATTTCATTATATGTTCAATTGCTTCTAATTAGGAATGATAGGTAAAATGTGGATGTAAGATTCTCTAATAGGAAAATGGTTGAAGTGAGAACTATTAGGCCATATCCAATTTTTAAGGACTCCAAATGACACCTTGGTTATAAGATCTTCAGTAACTAGCGAGGTAATTATTGCAATGATGTTTTATTTTTCCTCAAGTTCATAATCATTTTTCATCACTTGTTAAGAAGATAATTCCATTTGTTAGGTGCTTCAAGGAATTTTGAAAGAGAAAATCCTTTTATGGAACAATTTTAAGGCACACAATTAGCTTAAGTAGATTCCACCATATCGATGAGTTCCATAAGATTAGACCATGTCTAAGTGATGTGTCTTACCAGCTAATGAGCTCAAATACTTCTTGCCGAAAATTTCAAATACTAATTGCAATGGTGTTTTTTTCCCTCAAGTTGAAAAGTATTTTTCACCACTAGTTAAGGAGATTATTCTATTGTTAAGGGCTGCCAAGGAATTTTGAAAGAGTAAATTGTTTTATTGAACAATTTTAAGGCACACAATTAGCTTAAGTAGATTCCACCATATTGAGGAGTTCGGGAAGCTTAGGCCATGTCTAAGTGATGTGTCTTACTAGTTAAGGAGCTCAAATACTTCTTTCCAAACCTCCCAAATAATGGAAAGAGGGAGAGAGCTAATAACTTATTGTGAATGTTAATCACTTGCCATTTTCCCTTCATACTTAGTTGAAGTTGATATCTAGGTAGAATCTTCCATAGTTTATTCCTACTTAAGGTTCTAACCATACACTTAGTGACATGACATTTACCTCAAGTCTAAGGGTTAATGAAACCGAATTTAAAGGCAATTGAATTGTTTGTCAAAGTGCATTATTCATATGGCTTGATTCCTCAACAACCAAACTCTTCCTAATTACCGATTTTTATATGGAGCGGACATTGATATAATTTTATTATTTTCTATGAGGTCACAACAGAACGTGTTTTATTGGTATCATATATTACCAAACCATCTACACTCATTGCATCAAACTCTTTTGTTGTGGAGATAAAAAATTACCTTTTTTATATGATGAGGAATTAAACCCTTTTCTCTCATTTCAACAAACTTTGTATAAGAAATCTCTTCTCATTAAAAATAAATTCATTTAAGAATGGTGCTTCAACATTTGGTATAATTTTAACAAATACCATGTTTTTGAAACACCTCAAAAGTACAAGTGTAACGTGTGTCGCCATTGCCATTGTGGTTTTACATTAATAACACACATTACAAATAATTAGATACATTGTAATTTAGATTAAAAGTCACAAATGAGTGAATTCGGTCCTAATTACATAAATTGCATAAAAACATGGATTATTATTGATCTTGATTTGGTTATGGTGCATGATGATTATTGGAGACACCTCATATGTGGATGATGATATACTATTTGACATGGATGTTTTATGAATGTTGTTCAAACATGTGATTTTAGATATTATGAGTAGATCTAGAAAATGGATATTATATGATGATGATATAGTTGTTGATATAAATTGTATGTGATAATGTTGAATTGCCTTGATGTTGTTGTGATTCACTTATTTAGATGATTTTGTGATTATATTTATTTCATTTTGGATGTTCTGATATGGCCACGAGGCCGAAGGAGGTATTTGTGTTTTGCAGGTTAATATCACAACAAACATCGGGGGATTGGAGACCAATCACAATGGAATTCTAGGTGAATTCAACAAGGTCACCATGGCAACTTGTTTTATTGTGTTGTGTTTGTGGTTGTTAGGGATTTCCATGTGGAGGATCACCTTTATACGTGACCATGAGTTTTGTGTAATTATTAATGTGGTTAATTTTTATTATTGTTGTATGTATTTTATTAGTAATGTGTCCCTTTCCTTTATTTAATTAGAATTGTTGATGGATCATATCGAAAACTGTGCACCACGATCAAGTTGCACTCTGGTTGAATCGTAATGGCTCCAACATAATCACAAGAAGAATCGATCAATAACTGAACAATCTTGCATAACAAAACAAAGCTTGCACATAGAGAAAGATAACAGAGTGTCTTGGCATGTTCATAAATGTCAAATGAAGGGATACATATAGGGTGCTGAGCAACCCTAATGCATGACTCAATAACAAACCCTAAACCTAACCCATGTGAGATGACCCTCCAATATGTGAAGAGAACACATATGATAACTCACACCAACACCCCCTTCATTGAAACTGGGGTAGCGGCTATGATGAGTTAGACAAAAAGAGAAGACACTCCTAAACAACTAAGAAAGATGTGTCAATGGGGCCCGACAACTAAAGGTTTGATAAGGTGCCCATATACAAACACAATTTTCTTAGAAGAAGAAGAAGAAAAGAAGGAATGCTTAGCCCGAAGAAGATGAGCAGCTACAGAAGACCTCACCCCAATAAGATACCATAAGTGAAGAAAATTCATCTTAGTGAAGGGCTTGGTAAATAAATCTATAATATGATCGGTTATGCAGATATCTTTGAATGTCGATGATGCTATCATAAATAAGCTCTTGTATGAAGTGCATATGGATCTCAATGTGCTTCGTCATTGATGCTGAAATAGATTTCTGAAAATAGAGATAGTGCTCATGTTATCACAATAGTTTATGGTAGGCTACCGAAAGTGGATGCCAAACTCTGTCAGAATACCCTGTAGCCAAATAGCTTATGTGGCAGCATTAATTGCTCCTTTGTATTATGCCTCTATAGATGATATCGCAATTGCATTACGCTTCTTGGTAGACCAACTAATAGGACTGAACCAAGAGAGAAAGCTGTAGGAAGTAGATTTCTAATGATCTAAGTCACCCGGCCCAATCGAATCAGAACCCAATCCAGTCAATATCCACCCCTCCATGATAGTGAATGCCATCGGTATAGGTGCCACAAACATAATGAAGGATCCATTTAGCTGCTTTCAAATGCAGCTCATGTGGCTCTACATAAATCTAGACATGATCCCAACAACATACTGATAAATCCGGTCAAGTGTGAGTCTAGTAAATCAAGCTCCCTACCAATTTTCGATAAAGGGTACCATTAACCAAGGGAGTAGAGAAATCGAAACCAACTTAACCGAGAGAAAGAAAAGGAGTAGGAGAAGACTTACAATCGGACATTTTAAAATGAGCTAGCAAATCAAGAGCATACTTAGGTTGCGAAATTAAAATTCCCTAGTTAGATTGTGAAATCTAGATCCCAAGAAAGTAATGAAGCAGGACCTAAGTCGGTCATAGAAAACACTGTTAGCCAAGGTGATCTTCACATAATTAATAATAGTAGAAGAACTACCTGTGATCAACAAGTCATCAACATAGAGAACAAGAATGAGTATGGAGTCATCTTTAGTAGAATATAAACATTTGGATCGAGTGACACCTAATAAACCACGATGTAAGTAAAAAGGAGTCCATATTGGCATACCAAGCCCAAGGGGCTTGTTTAAGGCCGTAAAGAGACTTCTTTAACTTATAAATGAGGGAGGGATCATGGACATAACCCAGAGGTTGTTCCATGTATATCTCTTCCTCTAGGTCCCCATGAAGGAAGGCAATCTTAACATCCATTTGATGGACTTTCCATTTGTTTCTTTGTGGAAATGGCTAGGAGTCGGTCGAATAGAAATCATCTTATGGCCGGAGTAAAGGTTTCAATATAATCAACCCTAGCTATCGGGAGAAACCCTTAGTTACTAATCATGCTTTAAAATTTTGACGTCTCCATCTACTCCATACTTTGTTTGAACACACACACACGCACCAAACAATTTTTCTTCCTTTCGGAAGAGGGTGAGATACCAAGTATCGTTCTTCATGAGAGAGAGGAATACTCCTCGGCCATGATAGAATCCCACTCAAGAATACCGAAGCCTCCCAAAAATACATGGATCAGAAGCAAAGGTGAAGAAAGAATGGGGTCAATGAAATCTAAGTGAATACGTCTCATATCTGAAGTATCTCCAACTAAATCTCTAGCACTTTGCAAAGTTTTGTTGGCGTAAAGAGGACTAGGAGGATCAGACTCAGAGTTGGAAATTTCTTCACTTAAGTGAGAAGGGACATAGTCCTCATCATCACTATTATCATAATCAGAAGACTCAGAGGTCTGATGGTTGGGAGGATCAAGAAGAGGAGCATGCTCAACAACATCATCATCTAATGAGTCAGAATCCGAATCAACGAGCTGAAGAACCTCAATAGGTGGAGAAGTAGAAGTCGAAGAAGACTCATCGAACTTAACACTTCTCTCAATATATAACTCATGAGAAGTAGGATTCATCAATTGATATCCCTTCATGCCATCAGGATACCCTATAAAAAATACAAGGTTTGGATTGTGGTTTCAAAGCCTTGCATTTATTTTTGGGAATCCAAGCCATAGCCTTGGATCTGAAGACTCAAAAGTGCTCAACATTAGGCTTGCATCCAAACCAAGCTTCAAAATGTGTCATCACTCTTACTTCCTTATGTGGAACATGGTTACGAATGTAATTTGCACAATTCTTGCTTGGCCCAATCTTGTGGAGGAAGAGACTTGAGTGAATCATACAAGTGGCCATCTCCTTCAGAGTATGGTTCTTTGTTTCTGTGACTCCATTCCATGAAGGGCTATAAGTAACTATATGCTGTAAAGAGATCCCTTGAAGTACATAAATCCTTGAATCTATTTCTTACATATTCACCTCTATTGTAGGTTCAAAGAACCTTGATAGACTATTCCACCTATTTCTCGGCAAGATCCTTAAAGTCCTAAAAATGTTCAAAATTGAGACTTAAGCTTAAGAAAATATACCGGGTATATTACGAAAAGTCATCAATGAAGGTTAGCACATAAAGAGCTGTAGTAAACGAAAGAGAAGGAAATGGACCAGAAATATCGCTATGAACAAGATCCAATGGATGAGTAGCTCTCTAGGATTTTCCTTTGTCAAAGTTCTTTTCAGGATGCTTTCCAAGTACAACCCTCACAAAGACCCTTAGAAAACTTGACGTGGGGTAACTTTGTTGACCATTTCATTTTGGATCAATTGTTCAAGGTAGTGATAATTTAGATGTCTAAATGCTCATACCATAGCTTACTAACCTCATTTGCATGAGTGAGCAAGGCAGTGGGCGTAGAATCAGAAGTAAAGTAGGAAAAGGTATATAACCATGACCAATGATCCGCCTTTCCTCGGCCACCCTTTGTAGTGTCATTGTTAAGCTCACAAATAATCACTGAGTTAGGACCAAATTCCACTCGCATTCCTTCACCAAGGTGAGTAATTTGGTAAACCGATAGGATATTGGTAGAGAGATCAGGAACACTCAACACTTGGTTGAATGTTCCCCCATCCATCTCTACCAATCCACTACCAAAAACTGACATTGTCGTGTCATTACCCATCATGATTTGGGACATTCCACAAGGTTAGATGTTGGAGAACTCAACATGCAAAGAACCCATGTGCTGTGAGGCATTAGAATCTATAATCCACATCGATGAAGGAGCAACTCTAGCTACAAGGGCCTTTCCTTTCTTCTTATCATTTTTAGAACCTTTTGTAGTAGAAGACTCGGCCTTCGAAGCATTTTGTTTTATGGATTCAGGAACACTTATTTTATTCTTCTCAAGTAAATGAGATAAGTGATCAATATGTTTCCAAAAACAATGGTGCTCGTTGTGACCAGACTTCTTGCAATAGGAACACGGAAAATTGCTTTTCGTGCCTTAGGCTCAGAAGTCGAAGTGTTTGTGTCATTTTTAGGTTTGGTCTTGGTTTCTTTCTTAGGTTGATCCTTTGTTTCTTTCTTCTTTTCAGTCTTCTTTCCCTTGCTAGTACTTGCTACAAGGGCATGTGACTTGGACTTGAGAGACCCCATTTGAATGAGTTTGTCCTATTCTCTAATGAGTTGGGATGAAAAAATAGTCAAAGGAGGGCATTTTCCAATCATTGCCCAAGGTAGCTTTTGTAGCGTAAAAAGTTGACACGAAGACAAAATATTTAGGACCTAACTTAGAGAGAATTGACAAGACCAGTTGAGAATCTTTCTTCTCTACTTGACATTCCTTTAACAACAATCTAGTGTGGACAAAATTTGAGAAGAAAGCTTGTAGGTTTTCAAAATCACTAGGATTCAGCCCTAGTAGTTTGTTTTCCAACTCATGCACTCTCATGTCATCTTGTTGTCCAAACATTTCATCCAATGTTTTCCACGTAGAATTAGGTGTTTTAGATGACTCAATGTGGAAGAGAAATTCAGAGGAAACATACATACAGAGGAGACCTAAAGCTTCATCATTACGGTTTACCACTCGGAGTTTTTTGGGTCATCGTCTAGTTCAGTCTTAGTTCCCATGGTGATGCGGTATAACCCTTTACCCCTTAGTTTCATAATCATTTTCGATTTCCATTCGAAGAAGTTGAATGGCAGCGCAAGAGAAGGAATTGAAAGTGCATCCATAGTGAAGAGAGAGAGAGAAGAAAAGTAGAAGAGAAACACAACCACCCAGGGTAATATAATAACCCCCTACTTTCGGCACTTTATAGTTTAGTGTGTTGATTACAATCGGGTCCGTGCGTGCGGTTGGAAATACTTGGTAACTCATCTTGCAATCAACATAATAACACGCAAGAGAGGAGACCACAACAGTGTTTCATGGAGCGCAGCAAAAAAAGGACACCGTAAACAAGCACAAAGCAAGAAACAAGGAAGGAGGCGAAAGCAAATCCTGGTTGTGAGAAAGAGCGTCTCACATCGCAAAGAGTACCCCCTTGCTGCAGATTGTGGTGGACATGCTCACTAGTTGCAAGCAATAATAAGGGTAAAATAAAATGTTTCAAATGAATTCGAAGGAGTTAGAGACTTGAGAATGCCGAAAAAATGCTTGGAAGGTAAAAGATGCTCATGGTGTTACTGCACATAGAATTGCATAGGATTTTCACAGTCCACGACAAGGAAGAGTGGATGGAGGGCACACAGCCACAAGCCACAAGTAGAGGAAGTGAGAAATGGTGCATGGGGAGAGCTTAGGGTATGGCCAACAAACAACCACATTGGTGTGTTTGAGAGAGAAGGAGGATCATGTAGCCACTACCAAACCGTGAAAAATGTAGATTTTAGGCAGTCGAGCTGCTCAAAAATGTCCAACAAACAAGTCCAAACATCCAAACCTTTGCAAAAAATGTCTAAGAACTGCAAAAAATGTCCAAGCATGAAAAAAATTCCAAGCATAGGGTACGATAGGAAGGGAAGGAGAGAAGCCCACGTGTAACGCAATGAAGCAAAAAATGTCACACGGGTATGTGCGTAGCAAGCAAAAAAATGTTCACGGGTGCAAGAACTCGTATTCTACAAAATCATGCAAAAACACAACAAAACCGAAAAGAACAGAGATCCAATTTTTTTTCTAGTTTAATTAAAAAACTAAAAAAAAAAAACCCTATTTTAATGGATCTACTAATTTTTATCTGCACTAACTAAATTTAGCTGTAAAACCCCTAATAGCTCCAGGAATACTGCACATGCATGAAGAACACAACAAACTGAAGCAACTTTCCAAGAATATCTTGTTAAGAATGTTAGCAATAAATTTCTAGAATATAACGATCGAAAAACTTACACGAGGAATAAAAATGATACCAAGAGTAATCATAACTAAAAAAATGAGTGCACGTTTACCCGATCTCAGCTCTGATCCATCATGTAGGAGGGTATTGGCGTAGCAACTGTTTAACATGATGAGATCCCTCTCCACCATCAGTTTGAGATTTTGGTGTGACAACAAGTCATGTATCTCTGATACCAAGTAGTTAAGTGCACCAGCTCTAGAGTAGTGCTGGAATGGGTGACCTCCTGGGAAATTTTCGATGTCACTACCTCCTAATGCTGTTGGGCTTGATCGGGTGTATACCCGGCTCCGTCATGCGGGAGGGTATTGGTGTAGTAACTGTTTAAAATGATGAGATCCCTCTCCACCATCAGTTCAAAAATTTTGTGTGATGGCAAGTCGTGTAGCTCTGATACCATGAAAGAGTTGATGAGATCGTATCATAAACTATACACCATGATCAAGTTGCACTCTGGTTGAATCGTAATGGCTCCAATGTAATCACAAGAAGAATCGATCAATAACTGAACAATATTGCATAATAGAACAAAGCTTGCACATAGAGAAAGATAGCGAGAGTGTCTTGGCATGCTCATAAATGTCAAATGAAGGGATACATATAGGGTCTGAGTAACCCTAGTGCATGACTCAATAAAAAACCCTAAACCTAACCCTAAACCTAACCCATGTGAGATGACCCTCCAATATGTGAAGAGGACACATAAGATAACTCACACGAACAAATATCACAACAAACATGGGGGATTGGAGACCAACCACAATGGAATTCTAGGTGAATTCGACAAGGTCACCATGGCAACTTGTTTTATTGTGTTGTGTTTGTTGTTGTTAGGGATTCCCATGGGGGATCACCTTTATATGTGACCATGGGTTTTGTGTAATTATTAATGTGGTTAATTTTTATTATTATTGTATGTATTTTATTAGTAATGTGTCCCTTTCTTTTATTTAATTAAAATTGTGGTAGATTAATGTGAGAAATCATATGGTTAAAATTTAAATAAATCAAATTGGGATATGGGAAAGTAATAATGGAAGTTGTTGGCTCTTTGTATTAAATATGTAAGGGATGTGTAAGTTGTGTAAGTCAGATTTTGGAGTATGAAATACTCCACCTCCTTGGAAATTTGAATTTATCCTTGGGAGCTGTTTTTGGAGGCTTGCGGAAAATTAAAACTTGTCCCATACCTCTCAATTTAATTTACCAACCATACTTATGGTTGGAGAGGTGATTTTAGACTTTTATAATGCATTTTATTAATCATGTTGCAATTTTTGATTGCACTCTCTTACATTTTATTTAATTTTCAATCCTTTGGGGTGTGGGCTTTTTGGAGTGTGCAAGTAATTTGTCATATATTCACCCACCTCTTTATTGTGCTTGGGAGAATGAATTTTTGTCTTTTGTGTTTGGAGTTGAGGATTTGTGATGTGGCATCTACATGGATCCACATCATCCTCTTGTCTTCCCTCTTCTATAAAATCCAAACTCTTTGCTTGTTTTGGGGTTGTTGAATCATTTTGCAAGCTTCCTTGGGGGCACATTTTTGTGTTTGGAGATCTTGTAGATTTTGGAGGAGATTGGAGATAATTTCATACTTGGCATTGTTATTTTGGGATTATGTTTTTGGCATTGAAATCTTGCTGTTGTAAAAAAAAGCTATCATGGAAAGGTAGGAACTTAGCTCTTCCTTTGTGATTGTTATTTCTTTTGTGTATGAATGAATGGTGCATGTTTTTGATTTATTTGTTGGCTGGTTGGGTAGATTGCCATAGGAAAGGTGTAGGAGAAGGAAATGGGGAATTCATGTGGGGGGCATAAGGGAATGCCAGTGGCATCATATTTTGTGGAGGGATTTTGGGTTTGGGATCCACCATGGAAAAGAAATAGCTTGCATTTCTTACTATGTGGGGGCATAAGGAAATATGTGGGGGGCATAAGGAGGGATTATGGCGGGGCATAATGATATGTGTGGTGAAATTTATTAGTGGTTTGTTCTGGTGGATGACCAATTCCCATTGGGAGGCATAAGTAGCTTCCCCCATAGTCCTTGCTCCTTTGGCTTGCATGATCAAGCTTGAGTTTTGTTTTGATTGTTTTCAAATGCGATTTAAGCAATTTGTTTTCGTGTGGACTATGTTTTATATTGAATTTTTCATGTTGAAAGAATGTTGTGTTGTGGAAGCCAGTTGTTGCCATGGGTTGGATCACACCTGTTATTATGTTATGGTTGGGGCTCGAGGGCTAATGATGAAGGATGGCTTCTCCTTTCATTGGATGTCTTGGTTGGGTGGAGACCATTGCCTTTCCCCCACTTTTGTTGTGATCAATCTGGAAGAAAAAGAAAACTTGCATGTTGCTATTTTGAGAGCGAGGAAGAATACAATTTTTCCAGTCCCTTGGGAAACAAATTCATTTGTATTCCTTTCCCAAAAATTGTAATATATATTTGTGAAGAAAAGATGTTTTAATTGGTTGTGAAAGTTACTTATTCGAATTGTGAAAGATATTTATATTCTATTCTGTAAATTTGAAAGAAAGAGAGTGAAATGTGTTATTTGCATTCAAACATAGAAAGATGTAAAGTTTTATAATTGAAGCCAATAAAGAATTGCAAGATCTTCTCTCATATGCATTGTTGGATTGAATTCAATGTTTCATTGTATGACAAAAGAGATAGTTAGATCTCTGTTTGAAAAGAAGAAATGTAAGTGAAAATAATGCTATATTTTGTATCTTTAGAAATGTGTAAAATGGAATTTAGTATTTTCGTTTTGATTTAGAATGGTTGTTTAAAATAAATAAATGTATTAGATTAGATTGGAAATGAAATGCCATACTTGCATGATGAAAAGTTAGATGGATCTCTTTTAATTTGATCTTTTTGTAAATTTTTTAGAAAAAATTGGCAAATAACTTTAATTAAAATGTGATTTGGAATGCACATAATAATCAACTTGGAAATGATATAATTTAGTAGGCTATGACATAAAGGAACTCAAATTGACAAAGAACACTTAAGAAAACAATTTATAACATTACAAAATCGAGCCCAATTCCTTTCACAGTCGTTTTTACTTGTTAATTGTTGGAAAAATTTAAATTGGAATCCATTGAGAAAATTTACCTTCCCAGAATATCCTAAATCCTTCTTAGAATAATCCTCCATGTATGTTTGGCATGTTGAGTGAAGGAGGAGATCAAATTGAATCAAATTTATAAGTTAAAAATTACCAGTTTGCTATTTAAAATCCTGCGAGGTAGTTTTTGTAGAATTGACCCTTAGATTTATTAAAATGTAAATTTTGTGGTTTACGTACAAAGAGGGCATCGAGATCTTTCCAGAAAGTCCTTGTTTTCCCAAAACTAAGATTTCTAGCAAAAGTTATGGCCCTCTGAAGTTTTCCTTGGCAGAAAAATTTGGGAAAATTTTCCTAGCGGGCCTACGGCCCAAAAATTTTCCCATTGAAAAATCCTTAGAATTTTTTTAGAAAAATTCTTGGGGAAATTTTTAAAAATTTCCTCCTCTCTCGGCAGCCCAATCAGAGAGGCTACCATGTGTCCTCACGGGGAAACAACGAAGGCGTGACAACATTTTCTCCTTTGAGTCTTTTTAAAATTTTAGGAAAATTTTATCTTTTTCCCTACCGGCTTGCAGCCAACCAGAGGCTGCCACATGGCATCATGGGGTGACAGCGGGGTGTGGAAACCCTCGCCACCCTTTTTATTTTGAATTTTTTTTTTGGATTTTTTTTTGAAAATATCCCTACGGCCTTGCACTCCCGCCCCTGGTTGGAAAAATTTCTTCACGGACGTGCGGACCCATGCATGCCTTTCTCCACTTGTCTCCCACTCAGAGAAATATTCTGAACTCCTCCACCACCCCACCTTCCCTCTTTTTCCCCACATTTTTTGGTTGAACACCACGTGTCCGTGGTGGACCCTTAGGCGCATGGGCGCCAATTGGATTTTTCCCTCCCTTTGGCGAAATGTGCCAACCTTCCCGCATGAGCTCGAGCTCGACACGTGTCCCTGGCGGTACAATGGAGGTGTGGGTGAAAATGGGAATTTTCTTTTGCAACACCGCCCTGCAACCCGCCAACCCGACAAAGGGTCTTCTTTCCCACTCGACACATGTCCCTTTTGGGAAAATTTGACCCCTAAAGTCTGCAGGCCCATAATTGGAGTTCCTTAAGGAGTTAGGAGAAGTTATTTATATCGTTGGAAAGGTGAGAAAATTTCCTATCCAATGGGAATAATTTAGGAAAATTTTGAATGCATTAAATGAGAGAAAAATCAAGTTAAAAATCTGAGCTTGTTAGAGAATGGGTATGGTGATATTTTACCCCCTGAACCTAACTGAAAATTGTAACCCTAAAATTTGGACCTTGTGACCTCTGATAATTGTTAATAAATGAAAAATATGTTCTAGAAGATTAAACTTATTCAGAACCTGATAGTGTCAACTGTTGTCTTGAAACCTAGTTGTAGACACTTCTAATAAAAAAAATTATACCATAATTTTCCTAACTAATCCTAGGTTGTTTCTTGGGTCTCAAGTGGGTTTTTTTAACGGCCATCACACTTGGTATCAGAGCATTGGTTCAAAATCTTTGACCATTGGGCACACTAGAGAAATGGGACATGAAACTTAAACCTAGCACCTTTTTAAAAAAAAATTGAGAAAAGCAACTTAGTTTAGAAATTGCATATTTAGTCAACATGGATATTGAATAAAACTTGGAAAATGAACTAACTCTCGCTTTAGTACATGCAGAGGCATGAGGCGGGGTGAGGGGAATTTTCACATAGACTCAAACTTACCACCACCACCACCACTTTGGATCGGGGTGTAGCAGCCTATCCTACCCCATATGTTGCGAGAATCTTCAAGATGTCAATGCCACTCTATGTGGAGGATTAGGAGGAGGACATGCGGCCGGTCATGATAGAGCCCCTTTCATCGAGGGTCGAGTATCTCCTCGACCTAATGAGGAGCATATAGGAGATAAATCTCATGTGGAGTCAGCCAGAGCAAAGTCACCACTGAGGGGACAAGGTGATAGAGTTCTAGAGCATAGAGAGAGGTTTCGAAGCCCTAGGCTTAGGGATGAGCGTGCAGAGAGACCTAGAGACCTTCACACCACAGCAGCAGATCACATCAGGGAGATCTTGAAGCTTTAACCCTCACATTACTCAGGTGACACGGGTGGATTTCAGGTAGAGGCCTGGCTATTGAGCTTGAGCAGTTGCTTCAAGATTTGTCCTTGTTCTAGCAACACGAAAGCTCTGTTGTGATCCATCTACAAAGGGATGGAGCAGGGAGTATAGTGGAGGACAGAGGAGCGAAGCTCCATGTAGATTTTGAGACAGTGACACGGGAGCTATGTAACGACCCAAAAAAAAAATTCACACACGCTAACAACACAATAAAAATACAGGATAATTTTTTTTTGACTTGCTTAACACATAACACGACACAACATGTCGCCACCAAGGTTACAAATAACTCTGTGAACATCTTGATACGAGGATGACCACAAGGGTAACACGGCAATGTTCACACCCATCAAGGATAATTCACTTTTCTTTTTGACAAGACAACATAGGAAACCACCACATAACACACTTACAGTTAGGGCATGCCACAATGAATTTCTTGAAGATTATTTATTTTAATAAAACATCCTTTAACTCTTAGCTTATGTTTTCAGGGAGACTCAGGATATGATTCACACAATTCATCGTACAAAACTAAGTTTATTTCTTATACACGTAGAGTAGTTCACTTAAAGTCTTCTCATTTATGACAATTATTTGTTTTATTTATTTATTTAATAAAGCTGGTAATTTAATTCCACAAGGCCATCTATCCACACTTATGCTACTAAAACTCGCTCATACCCTTATTACAACATGGATTCATGTTCAACATACTTAAGAAAAAAAATTACAAAGTACCTTGGAAAAAGTTAAAGGAAGAAGGTCAAGTTGAATTCATCTTTAAGACATCATTAGTTATTACCAAGATTTAATTGGAGCTTGAGGATTTATCCATAATTATTAAAGATTTTACTTAGGCTTCACTGAAAGAGTTTTACAAAAGAAAACTATTTACCTTCCAAATGGCTGAGAGATAAATTTTGTGGTTTCTAAATTGTTTTCTCCTACTTATTAAACCTTATTATCTTCTAGGAACTAACCATTGATTTCCCTTAAACTCGTTTAAGAATTCACCATATAAGGATAATGTTCGCTAGCCTAGCTAGGGTTAGCAAGTTATAAAATTTTACTTTACAAGGATAGTTTCACCTTTGATTACTTAAGGAATTGCTTGTTCTCAAGTAGGTCACCTCTACATTAATTTGTTGAATATAATTTTTTTGTTTAGCTTCTATAAGGGTTAACCAACCCATTTTATTTTACTTATAACACATTATTATTAAGTCTTAGAAATATTTAACTTAACACTTTATTCTCAAGATCAAAGTTTTACAATACTCATATCAATGTAAAGATTGAATATTATTTCTCACAAGGATAAATTACAGTTTAACTACAAAAAGGAAAAGACAACTTCGTCACGCAATTTCCGATCAATCCTAGGAAAGAGGTCTTATAAACTCCTTTGCAAGCACTATTACAAAAATTACAACACATTGGAAATTTTTACAAGGAACTTCATAAATTGTACTGATGAAACCTTTACACTCTTTCCTTTAATCTACTCACATAATCCATCTGCACAAATATTAACTAGAGTCAGTTCGCTAGAACTGAGCATGTTAAGACTACCCATTGCAACAATAAGCTAACATTTTACAATATCATGAAAGGAATGTTCTAAATTCAAGAATGGGCCAAAGCACAACCCGCTAATCCAAAATGCTTCACACGAGAAAGAGATTTATACCAGCCAACAAGGAGGAAGCCAAAAAAATACCAGTAAGAATAAAATCTCATTTATCAAGGCAAGACCTTATGGGTTGGGAACAAGAAGGTCAAGAGTAAGGCAGAATGCCATTTGATATCACATAATATCTCAAACATACACACGTGAGTCTATCCTCGCTTGTAGCCAACAACACTTATAGTAGAGTTTTCATCAAGTATATACTATTCATTTCCTAAGTCTTTATGTTGTCGTGGTCAAGGTAGGTCAGAGGGCTTATTTGACGTATTTGAGTGTTGTTAGCCTCATAAATATGTTAACTATAACATAGATTATTTAAAAACCCATTGAACCAATCATATATATATACAGTTTAAGAGATCAGTACATATATCCAACAATCTTAAAGTAATTGTTAATTACCTTGAACCATTCGACGACCCCAATTTCATCCATTTTTTTACTATGGTCACACGAACATACAACCACCAACTAGTTTATCCACGTAAACCATCAAAGGAGTAAACACCACCAATCATGCATGAAATCTCTCAAGGATTTCTATTTTGGCATTTTATAGAAATTATTTCAAAGCCATAGCAACCACTATCAATTAAATGATCAATGACACCTCGGCCTCCAACATAATCTTAATTGATACCAAACCAAATGTAGGCATTAGAGTGCCTTCAGTATTGACAATAATACTGGAAAAATTGTACACTGATCTATCGAAATAGGTGTGGCTTAATCATTTCCATGGTCGAATCGACCTTTACACAAATAAAAAAAAACTCAAGACCGGTTGACAATGTTAAGGTAAATTTCATTTACCTTAACCATATCGAAACCCTTAAAAAACTTACAGCCACACTAATATAGGAAGTCCATAATAGAGAACATTGACATTAATTGATATCAATACAATGGGTTCTCAACTATTGCCTAGAATATTTCCCATTAAATCATACCGAAAACTGGTAATAATCTATGCAAAATTATCACAAAAATATTCATAGCCTCACTAACATGCTAACAAAAGAGGAGATTCCAGGAAAGTAGCTTAATTTTTTTAAGCATATAATTAACAAGTTGAAGATCAATCGTTCAGATTACCCTTGTTATTTAAA
Source organism: Taxus wallichiana var. yunnanensis (assembly GCA_018340775.1). Classification (NCBI taxonomy): domain Eukaryota; kingdom Viridiplantae; phylum Streptophyta; class Pinopsida; order Cupressales; family Taxaceae; genus Taxus; species Taxus wallichiana. Next base: position 742,399,058 of record CM031241.1, read on the forward strand.
GCCCGAATGGGTAACCAATCGATCGATTTTAAGGGACAAGAAAATATGGTAAGACGATACACTCTCCAAACTGGCGGGCTAGAATAACTTATTCAGAACTCTAGGAAACCTTATGGGTTTTTGTCATAAAATTTGTTCCAGGTTCCTAAACATGGAGTCGGCCTCATAGGTCTGAGAGAGAATATGAAAAACATAACAGTTTTAACCCTACGATGAAGCCAGAAGAAACCCATTTACATTTACTAGCCTAATTGCATACCATGAAATGGTAAGTCGAAATCGTGATTCTTCTATCATTCTAGTAAAACCCATTTCAAACAATCAGTTCCTAGAACGTAAAACCCAAAAAAAATTCTTATTTATTCAAAACCCAAAGGCACTACGCACATTACCCGTCAATAAAGTAAGCCATAGAATATATACATACCATCACAGTTGCTATCTGGGTAAGATAAACAAACAAATCCTAGTAGTATTTCCTTTCCTTCAAACTGGATCGATTCACAAAATAATGCAGAAGCCCATTTATGCAAATATGAGATAGAATAAGCCATTAAGAGGGAAAGAGACAATTCATGCAAAACCAACGAATTTGGAAGGATATTTAAAGGAACAACCCAAGACACTCAGGATAATTTAAATAACCATGAAAACATTTTTCTAGGCACCATTTAAGGAAAGAAGAATATTCATTTCAAGATATTAAAAGAAGGTAGCAGATTATTGCAAGGTGTAGATTTAACATGCCTGAATGGGGCTTCTAAAAAAGTAGCGACATCCACCAGTTATAACATCTTCTGCATCAAGACCAACATTGGATGAAAATTTGACCTTTGTAGAAGTTGTCCCATGCCAAGAGACAGTTTACCCTTGATCACCCAAACAACAACATTGAGAACCAGGTACTTAGTTGTGTCGACAACATCCACTGCAATAGCCAAATTGCTGTCAAATTTATAGACCTCCAATTCAGGCCACAATCCAAGACATAGTGCTTTGGAACCCCAAGTTATATAATAGATACTCCTGAGCTAGAACTATAGAATTTCTGCTAAAGCTTCCCCGCAGCTATAACCCCCTATCTAATGTGATTCAGGTGACAATAAAACATTCCTTGAATTTAATTCAAAATATAGAATCAAATTTTTAGTAATATGAATATTAATTAGCATCTGACTAAAAAGGAGTGTGGCCAAGCGGTAAGGCAACAAGTTTTGGTCACAATTATTGCCAAGGTTTGAATTCTTCCGTCCAAGCACCATTTGTAGGAAATAACAAGTATTTCATGGAATAAAATAAAAGGTAGCAAAGTATTGCAAGGGTCGGCATAACATGCCTGTTTTAAGCGCATTCCACCCTACAACCATGTCAACCTTAACTCAGGAACAAAACACTCAGGTGAAATTCATTTTCTTTAGCTTTTTTGGATGACAATACTCGTCTAGTGGCCACGTTTGCTTTGCAGGAGTTTTGCATGCCATGGGAAGGAGAGAATGTAGTAAAGGAGGAGCTCCCAAAACTTGCGACTCCATTAGACGGGGGTTTTAACACCCTTCTTCACCAAATATAAACAACAGACTATCCTAATCGCTCACACGGCGTAACAAAATATCTGTGGGTAGGACAATGAAAAGACGATTTAAAAGATTTGCAAATCAACATTAATAAATGTAGGGAAGTGCGGCCACCTACAAGGAAGATTTCAACATGCCAAGCATAAGGAGTTTTAAAGAAATGGCAGGTGGCTATTAAAGCCACCCACCTCCAACCAACCAAGGAACTAAAAAAATCAAATAATATTTACATTCCCTCCCCCATGCCAAACATGGTACACAAAGAGATTAAAAGGGAGAGGCAAGGTCGGTTGGGGCACATAAAATCCACATTTAATTTTAGCAATATAAAACAATCCCAAGATTGAAGGATCGGTCGACCCAGGAGGAAAATGGGGGTTGAATACTTAAATAAAATATTAAACACGAACACCACTCCCAAACCGTGGTGCCACCAACAAAACAAACTCTTCCTCATTTGTGCAATGAGGCTCGGTCAGCGGGAGCGATAAACAAAATAATAGGATAGTTTAACGATAACAAGGGATGATATCGATAAAAATCGATATTTAAAAAAATAATATTAACATATAATCATTAATCAATAATAAAATAATAATGTCATTATTATTATTATTAGTATGTATATTCCTTTTAACTGGACATGCCCTAACAACACCCAAACGCTATTCCAGCTACCTACTAGGCTTTGAGAACACAATTTTCATTAAATAGGGAAAATGTAGTAGTCGTTGCGGAGGCCAGCAAAAAGAAGCATCGACAATGACACGAGGGGGCACGACAAAGAGGAAGGATGCTAATCTTTCGCTGAGACAAGGTCTAAGTTGGCGAGATTACACACAACCATTCAACGCTTAGCAAAAAGGGTCCCTATGACAAGATCCAGGGTAGATGTCGAACGGGGCATTACAAGCTATTTGAGGAGAGATTTAGGTGTAGGTATTTTTCATGGAGGTTCATATAGTAAAGGATTGACGAGTTCCATGACCTCCAATAGGCATCTCTTTTAGTAGCAGAGTATGAGAGTAGATTTTGAGATCTACTCCAATATGTTAAGTATATGCAAGATGAGCAGGTGCGGATTCACAAGTTCATTCGGGGCCTAAATTTAGATATTGGAGGTATAGTGTGGATCCACTACCCATAGACATTAGCAGAGGCCATCGAGAAGGCCTATATAGTAGAGGAGACTCAGGGGAAGACCTAGCAGGCTAGAGACCGAGTCAGGAGCCGCATACAATAGATGTAGGATAGTAGATCAAGGGGGTCAGTACCTCTCCCTCGTGGTGGTCATGGTTTAGCACAGTCATCCTTTAGGCCATAAAGCAAAGAGCAATAGCAGTCCCGCCCACCTCATAAACCTCCACGAGAGCGATGCACAAAGAGGTCAGAGTATGGGGCCTCCTCCTAGGGATCCCATTAGAACATAGGGTGGACCTAGAGCTCAGTCAGTGGGAGCTCGCCAACAGAGACCTCACAGACTACAGCTGGATCATTAGAATCCATGCCATAGACTTCCAGGGCACCTATTGGAGGTGCTACTCATTAGGGAGGATCAGGAGGGTGTTTTGGTTGTGGAGTTACTAAATTTTTTTGGAGAGACTACCCACAGAACCCTAATAACAAGGGTAAGACATAGATCTCTAGAGCCTACAGTTGGTGACATGGGATGCAACCATAAGATTTATGTAGCGGTAGAGAACCACTAGGAAGAGCATCAGAGCATAGTCATTGAGACCACATGTAGCATTAGTGGTATTCCTACATCTGTATTGTTTGATTCTGGTTATTCTGATTCTTTCATTACACCATATTTAGTAAAGCGATGTGGCAAAGCTGGTGGTGCCGAGTTAGGCAAGGTCATAGTTGGGATGTCGAGATGGCTTCTGGATCCAAGACCTCTATAGACTTCTTAGTTAAGGAGTGTGTAGTGGATTTGGGACCTTTCACCACTACCTCAGATCTCTGTATCCTTCCTCTGGGCTTGTATGGAGTCATTTTGGGTATGGATTGTTATCTACACACGGGGCCACGATGGATTGTTACCATAAGACTATATCTTTTGTGCAGATCATTTGGGATTTGAGTCGGTGATTTCGGGGTCGGGAGACCCATATCTATTCGCACCATCTCCGCTATGCAAGCTTAACTAGTGTGTGCGAAGGGTTGTCGGATGTATGATGTTACTGATCAATGACATGATTAAAGGATGGGTCTAGTGGACCATCGCTAGATGATCATCCCATTTTGAGAGAGTTTTCGATGTCTTTCCGGGGAGCTACGTGGTTAGCACCTCCATGTGAGATTGATTTTCATATAGATATAGTTCTGGAGTAGAGCCTATCTCAAGGGAACCTTATCGGATGACCACCCCAGAGCTTTATGAGCTCAAGTTACAGATTCAGGACCTTTTGGAGAAAGGCCTTATCCATCCTAGTGTATCCCCTTAGGGTGCACCGGTGATATTTGTGAAGAAGAAGGATGGATCTTTGAGGTTGTGTATTGATTACCGCTAGCTGAATAAGGTAATGATCAAGATTTTTTATCCCCTTCCATGTATTGATGACTTGTTTGATTAGATGAAGGGAGTCGCAATTTTCTCTAAGATTGATCTTAAGTTAGGCTACCATCATCTGAGGATTTAGGAGGCGGACATTCATAAGACTGCCTTCTGCACAAGATATGGGCACTATGAGTTCACACGGGTGCCTTTTGGTTTGATTTATGCACCAACAATGTTCATGTGTTTGATGAATGGGGTATTCAGGACCTTTTAGATCGCTTCGTGCTCATCTTCCTAGATTACATTTTTATATACTCACGTACACATGACGAGCACGAGGGCACCTTCGCCGGGTTTCTCGGTGTCTTTGAGAGTAGTAGCTTTACGGGAACTTGGAGAAGTGTGCTTTCTTTTAGACAGAGATGCAAGTACTTTAGAAATATCATTTACGGAGAAGGTATTGCCGTCAATCCTTCCAATATTAGAGCTATTATGGATTGGCTAGTACCTACTACGGTGACCGAGGCTGCAGACTTCATGGGTCTAGTAAGTTACTACTAGAGATTTGTTCGAGACTTTTCTCAGATTATGCACCCTATCACTTCCATTTTAGAGGAAAGGGAAGACATTTTTTGGTCGAAAGATGCAAGCGGCGTTCAGACATCGAAGGAGTACCTTACGACAACACCTATCCTTATAGTGCCGAGATCCACGGGGTGATTTTTTTGTTTACACAGATGCTTCTTTAGCGCAGGCTTGGAGGTGTGTTGATGCGGGAGGGTAGAGTAGTGGTTTTGAGTCTCGCAACCTCGGAGATCACGAGCTTAATTATCCAACACATGATCTTGAGCTTGTGGTAGTTGTGCATGCTTTGGTTAAATGGAGGCACTTTCTTCTTGGTAGGAGATTCACACCCAGGACAGATCATTTGAGTCTTTGCCACCTCTTCACGTAGCCCAATCTCAACGCTTGTCAGTGGTGTTGGATGGAGTTGCTTTGTGAGTATGATATGGAGATTGAGCATGTGAAGGGGAAGGAGAATGTGGTAGTAGATGATATCAGTAGATGGAGACATGTGGCTATGGCCACATCGGTGAAAAATATTTGCGGAGCAGATCCTTGATAGCTTCCTCTTGGCAAGCTTCTACATTGCAGTTCGAGTAGAGATCGAGTCACAGAGATCCCTTGAGGGGAAGTTTGATGGTTTTTCCTTAGAGATAGATGGTATTCTTAGGCACATAGGCCAGATATATGTTCCTAGAGATGGAGGTTTGAGGCAGGACATCTTGGTAGAGGCTCATCGTGCACCCTATTCAGCGCATCCCGGGGTGAAGAAGATGCACACCATCTTTAGACAACATTATCATTAGAGAGGACTTCGTCGAGGCGTGGCCCATTTTGTGTCATGATGTCTAGAGTGCTAGAGAGTTAAGGCCAAGCATCAACATCCAACATGCCTTCTTTATCCTCATGCTATACCAGAATGGAAGTGGGACACCATTTTCATGGACTTCATTGTTGGGCTACCGATGTCGAGATATCACCATGATGCCATTATGGTCTTAGTTGATAAATTGACAAAAGTAGCTCACTTTTCTCTCCAGTGAAGACCACTTATACAGCTAGAATAGTGGCACGATTGTATTTGGTTAAGATTGTCGGGTTGCATGGGATTCTGCGGAAGATCATTTGTGACCGCAATCCTTTGTATACTTCACATTTTGGACTACCATGCAGTATGTCCTTAGGACGAGAATCAACTTCAGCACAACATATCACCCTGAGACAGATGGACAGACTGAGTGGGTGAATAAGATTTTAGAGGAAATGTTTAGGATGTATGTGATGGATCAATAGTCTAAATGGGAGGAGTACATGTACTTAGTGGAGTTTTCCTACAATAATAGTTTTCAAAGTTCTATAAGCATGGCTCCTTTTCAGGCTTTGTATGGTAGAGAGTGTAGGACACCTCTTAGCTGGGATAGGTTAGAGGAAGAGTATATCTCGGACAAGTTCTTTTATAGGACATAGATCAACAGTGGTGTTGATCAGGGTAGAGATCACGGGAGGCACATGACAAGTAGAAGAATTATGTGGATCAGCATAGGATCGACCGTAGGTTCAATGTGGGCATGAAGGTGTTCCTTTGTGTCAGGCCACACAAGATCCCTATCCATTATGGAAAAGGTTCTAAGTTGAATCCGAGATTTGTTGGTCCTTTTGAGATCTTAGAGCATATCGGCCCTTTGGAATACCGTCTAGTATTGCCACCTATCTTGTCTCGCATACATGATGTTTTTCATGTTTCAATTCTCGGGAAATATATTGTAGACTCTTCTCATGTGTTAGATTGGACATCATTGCAGGAGTAGGATCAAGGGAAGGTGATTGTGGGGCCTGTTTGCATCCTAGATTATAGGACCCTAGGCCTTTGAGGCAAAGAGGTTGATCAGGTTCAACCGCAAAGTGGGACAAATATGATGAGACTGCAGCTACATTGGAGGATGCTACTTCATTATGAGTTCAGTTCCAATAATTGTTCCAGTGATTTCCAGGAGGAAGTCGAGTCTAAGGGGAGGGGGATGTAGTGCCCACTTCCCTTTGACACTCTTGGATGTTTATTTTGATACTCGTTTATTTAATTAGTGACATTATCATGTTTTGATTTAGTATAATGTCAGGGCATTGGTCATGGATTAGATTTGATCTTGATTTGGTTATGATGCATGATGATTATTGGAGACACCTCATATGTGGATGATGATATACTATTTGACATGGATGTTTTATGGATGTTGTTCGGACATGTGATTTTGGATATTATGAGTAGATCTAGAAAATGGATATTATATGATGATGATATAAATTATATGTGATAATGTTAAATTTCCTTGATGTTGTTGTGATTCACTTATTTAGATGATTTTGTGATTATATTTCTATTCATTTTAGATGTTCTGATATGGCCACGAGGTCGAAGGAGGTATTTGTGTTTTGCAAGTTAATATCACAAAAACATCGAGGGATTGGAGACCAACTACAATGGAATTCTAGGTGAATTTGACAAGGTCACCATGGCAACTTGTTTTATTGTGTTGTGTTTGTGGTTATTAGGAATTCCCATGGGGGGATCACCTTTATATGTGACCATGGGTTTTGTGTAATTATTAATGTGGTTAATTTTTATTATTGTTGTATCTATTTTATTAGTAATTTGTCCCTTTCTTTTATTTAATTAAAATTGTGGTGGATTAATGTGAGAAATCATATGGTTAAAATTTAAATAAATCAAATTGGGATATGGGAAAGTAATAATGGAAGTTGTTGGCTCTTTGTATTAAATATGTAAGGGATGTGTAAGTTGTGTAATAGTTGTGTAAGTCAAATTTTGGAGTATGAAATACTCCACCTCCTTGGAAATTAGAATTTTTCCTTGGGGGCTATTTTTTGAGGCTTGTGGGACAAATAAAACTTGTCCCATATCTCTCAATTTAATTTACCAACCATACTTATGGTTGGAGAGGTGATTTTATACTTTCATAATGCATTTTATTAATCATGTTGCAAGTTTTGATTGCACTCTCTTACATTTTATTTAATTTTTAGTCCTTTGGGGTGTGGAATTTTTGGAGTGTGCAAGTAATTTGTCTTATGTTCACCCACCTCTTTATTGTGATTGGGAGAATGAATTTTTTCTTTTGTGTTTGGAGTTGAGGATGTGTGATGTGGCATCATACATGGATCCACATCATCCTCTTCTCTTCCCTCTTCTATAAAATCAAAAATATTTGCTTGTTTTGGGGTTGTTGAATCATTTTGCAAGCTTCTTTGGGGCGCATTTTTGCTGTTTATAGCTCTTGTGGATTTTGGAGGAGATTAGAGATAATTTCATACTTGGCATTTTTGTTTTGGGACTGTGTTTTTGGCATTGAAAGCTTTTTGTTGGAAACAAAAGCTACCATGGAAAGGTAGGAGCTTAGCTCTTCTTTTGTGATTGTTATTTCTTTTGTGTATGAATGAATGGTGCATGTTTTTGATTTATTTGTTAGCTTGGTTGGGTAGACTTCCATAGGAATGGTGTAGGAGAAGGCTATGGGGAATTCATGTGGGGGCATAAGGGAATGCCAGTGGCATCATATTTTGTGGAGGGAGTTTGGGTTTGGGATCCACCATGGAAAAGAAATAGCTTGCATTTCTTACTTTGTGGGGGGCATAAGGAAATCTGTGGGGGCATAAGGAGGGATTGTGGGGGGCATAAGGATATGTGTGGTGAAATTTATTGGTGGTTTGTTCTAGTGGATGCCCAATTCCCATTGGGAGGCATAAGTAGCTTCCCCCATAGTCCTTGCTCCTTTGGCTTGTATGATCAAGCTGAGTGTTTTGTTTTGATTGTTTTCATGTGGACTGTGTTTTATATTGAATTTTGCATGTTGAAAGAATGTTGTATGTTGTGGAAGCCAATTGTTTCCATGCATTGGATCACACATGTTATTGTGTTGTGGTTGGGGCTCGGGGGTCAATGATGAAGGATGGATTCTCCTTCCATTGGATGTCTTGGTTGGGTGGAGAGCATTTCCTTTCCCCCACTTTTGTTGTGATCAACTGGAAGAAAAAGAAAAATTGCATGTTGTTGTTTTGGAGCAGAAGAAGATAGTTTTGCCAGCCCCTTGTGAAAAAAATTCATTTGTATTCCTTTCCCACTTGATGTGGATGAAATTGTAATATATATTTGTGAAGAAAAGATGTTGTAATTGGTTATGAAAGTTACTTATTTGAATTGTGAAAGATATTTATATTTTGTTCTGTACATTTGAAAGAAAGAGAGTGAAATGTGTTATTTGCATTCAAACATGGAAAGATGTAAAGTTTTATAATTGAAGCCAATAAAGAATTGCAAGATCTTCTCTCATATGCATTGTTGGATTGAATTCAATGTTTCATTATATGGCAAAAGAGATAGTTAGATCTCTGTTTGAAAAGAAGAAATGTACGTGGAAATAATGTTGTATTTTGTATCTTTGGAAATGTGTAAAATGGAATTTAGTATTTGCATTTTGATTTAGAATGGTTGTTTAAAACAATTGAATGTATTAGATTAGATTGGAAATGAAATGCCATACTTGCATGATGAAAAGTTAGATGGATCTCTTTTAATTTGATCTCTTTGTAAATTTTTAAAACTGACAAATAACTTTAATTAAAATGTACAGTTCAGACCTACACATAATAATCAACTTGGAAATGATATAATTTAGCATGCTATGACATCAAGGAACTCAAATTGACAAAGAACACTTAAGAAAATAATTTAAAACATTGCAAAATTGAGCCCAATCCCTTTCACAGTCGTTTTTCTGTTAATTGTTGGAAAAATTTAAATTAGAATCCATTGAGAAAATTTACCTTCCCAGAATATCCTAAATCCTTCCTAGAATAATCTTCCATGTTTATTTGGCATGTTGAGTGAAGGAGGAGATCAAATTGAATCAAATTTATAAGTTAAAATTTAACAGTTTGTATTTAAAATCCTACAGAGCCGTTTTCATAAAATTAACCCCTTAAAATTTATCAAAATATAAAATTTATGATTCCTGTGCAAAGAGGGCATTGAGAGATTTCCAGAAAGTCCTCGTTTTCCCAAAACTAATATTTCTAGCAAAAGTTATGGCCCTTTGAAGTTTTCCTTCCTTGGCGGGAAAATTTGGGAAAATTTTCCCTAGCGAGCCTATGGCCCGAAAATTTTCCGTTGAAAAATCCTTAGAAATTTTTTTAGAAAAATTCTTAGGGAAAATTTTTAGAAATTTCCTCCGCCAGCCCACAGCCAATCAGAGGGTGCCACGTGTCCTCATGGGGTAACGACGGAGGTGTGGCATCATTTTCTCCCTCGGGCCTTTTTAAATTTTTGGGAAAATTTTATCTTTTCCCCGTCGCCCTAGCCAACCAGAGGTTGCCACATGGCAGCATGGAGGTGACAGCGGGGTGGAGAAACCCTCATGACCATTTTTCCTTTTGAAATTTTTGTTTGGAATTTTTTTGAAAAGATCCCCGTGGCCCCGCACTCCTACCCCCGGCTGGAAAAATTCCCTCGTGGACGCGCGGACCCGCGCATGCCTTTCTCCTCTTGTCTCCCTCTCGAAAAAATATTCCAAACACCTCCACTACCCCACCTTCCCTCTTTACCCCTATGTTGTTTGGTTAAACGCCACGTGTCCTTAAGCGGACCCACAGGGGAACAATTGTATTTTTCCTCCCTTTGGTGAAATTTGATGACCTTCCCGCGTGAGCTTGGAGTTCGACACATGTCCCTGGCAGAAGTACAATGAAGGCATGGGTACAAATGGGAATTTTCTCCCCATGACATAAAAATTTCAAACACGCCCCGCAACCCACCAACCTAACAATGGGTTTTCTTCCCACTCGACACGTGTCCCTTTTGGGAAAATTTGACCCCTAAAGTCCAGCGGCCCATAACTGGAGTTCCTCAAGGAGTTAGGAGGACTTCTTTATATCGTTGGAAAGGTGAGAAAATTTCCTATCCAATGGGAATGATTTAGGGAATTTTTTAATGCATTAAGTGAGATAAAAATCAATTTGAAACTCTTATCCTGTTAGAGAATGGGTATGGTGATATTTTAGCCCCTGAACCTAACTTAAAACTTATAACCCTAAAATTTGGACCTTGTGACCTCTGATAATTGTTAATAAATGAAAAGTATGTTCTAGTAGATTAAAATTGTTCTAGAACTTGATAGTGTCAATTGTTGTCTTGCAACCTAGTTGTAGACACTTCTAATAAAAAAATTATACCATAATTTTCCTAACTAACCCTAGGTTGTTTCTTGGGTCTCAAGTGGGTTGTTTTAATGAGCACCACACAAAGATTAATATGATTTATTATAATTAGGAGGTTTTTGTCAACAATAGATGATACAACACATCTAGGTAAGGTGAAGAATAAAAAAATTACCGTGAATGAAGAACCTTTACTATAGTCATATATTTCATTACTATAATGACTATAACCATAGTAATATAGATATGAAAACTATTAAATATGGTGAATTTCATTACATAAACATGTTTGAATATGTTGGGGTTGTGAATAGATTGTTTGCTTTTCCAAAATCCTACACAGATCTCTATGAAACTACTCTCCTTTGAAACCATGTTATGGTAACACCTTGTAGAACACAATAAAAAATGGGTTTTTTAGGGTCTTGTGTTATCCCTCAATTATTATAAGGCCCCTTGATGAGAACAATTATCCAAAACCAAAGTGCCAAGTATAATGTAAATCAATAAACCATCCAATATAATGTAAGTTCCAAACCCTTATTGTTTATAATGACCTAATCAATACAACAAATGCTAGATGATTTTTATATTTCTCTATGAAGCTTGAATGTTTCTCTAAATTATTGTAACTGCATTTAGTGTAGGGATGCTCTTATGTCACTCAAATAACTCATTCAGAACTTATTCTAAATGCATTAATGCCCCTATGCATTTATAGACTCTAGTTTAATGAAACACATGTCGACACACACCTTTGAGAGATTTGATTGAGAAGGGCCAATAATCTTATCGGGAAATAAGGGGTCAGAATAGCCCACTCAAATTACAACCAAAATTGTATTGTTATGATTTTGGAAAAAATAAGAAAATTGGGAAAGTAAGTGAAGAGAATAGGAGATGAGAGATAAAATAGTAAGAAGAAAGAAAAAATGGGAGAAGGAAGAAAAGAGGAGAAAAGAACAAAGGGAAGGATGTCATAGATGATAAAAATCTAGGAACATATGCCAATAAGAGTCTAATGTTGACAAACACACAAATACATTAAAAATGCAAAATTACAACAATAAATACCCTCATTATCAAAATGTGGTTTTTACATAATGCTTAACTTTGATGTTTGTGTCAATAAACACACAAGTACACTAGAACAATTCAAAATTGCAAAAAAATAATTTCTCCTAAATTAAAATTATTTTTACATAATGTCACACTTTGGTGTGTGTGCATGTGTGTGTGTGTGTACATACATATCAAAGTAAAAGAGAATCAAATGCATAGAACCTTCCTCAATCATCCGGAAACTTGTTGAGAGTTTTTAAACTCATACCAAAATAAATAATGAATTGGAAGTCAAATACAAAGAGAAATAACTTGATTTTCATAGTGGAAGGTTGTGAATATTTTGGAACTAATAACCATGCTCAAGTCATGAGATATAGAGATATATGCAACTATAAAATTATGGAGAGCACATACAAGTGGATAAGTGTACATAATCAATAATGAATGAACTATTGATATATAGAGAAGAAGAATTCGAACAAACTAATTGAGTTTTTTTGAAATTGTGAAAATTCCCCCTTAAAATTGAAATCTTGGACCTTGGATTGAATCTTAAATCCATTAATGAGTATAATTTCTAACAAAAAAATAAAATATCAATAAATTTGATGTAAAATAAAGAGTATAGTTAGGAAAATCCTGGATATATCATATGATGGGAATAAGTGCCATATGTTGTCTATGTCATGAAGTAAATATTTTGCAATTTCTCTAATCTTTAGGAGTGAAATAATAGAGTGTACTTTGTCCTAAATTCTAGAGATAAAATGAGCATAATATATGCCACCGTTTGAGATGTAAGATGAACATGTAGAGCCCATACCAAAAAAATTGAAGTATGTGCTATGTGCATGTGTTTGTTTTCAAAATAATGCTAATATGAGAATGATTAACACCTAAATAGTCTTAATTAACAAGAATTGAACAACAAACTAAACACCATCAAGATAATAATTAAACAAGGGTTAGATGCTAGCATTCATCAATACAAACTTTGAAACTAACAATGCTAAATATCTGAACTCCTCTATTCTCTAACAAAAATAAATGAATGGACCTAAGTAAGCTCCATGGCTATCAAAATAGTTTTCCTTAGTATGCCAAGTAACCTAGGAATGAGGGCGTATCAAAGTTGGGCTCAAGACCCCTTTGACACCTCTCATATGACCTAAGCACTTTAGAAAGAGGCTTAACTCTTCAAGATGATGAACTCTCAAAAGGGCAAGGTACAAGCTCTTAGTCTCTTTGCTATATGCTTTGCATTTGCTCTCTAAGGAGTTTAGGTGTAAGTAAAAAGGTAGGTGGAGGGCTCTTTATATAGCCCAAAGGATAAAGGATTCAACACATTCTCATGAATGTGGGATAAAGGTAAAACATGATTAGGAATGGATAAGGTTGCTTTATTAAAAGTAACCTTACTTTAGAAGGGTTTAATACATGTTTAGCAAGTCATGGGAGTTGGGGGGTGTTTTAATTAATCAAAGGTGATTAACTAATAGGTAGATGTAAGCTTATAGAAGATAATTAGAGGAATATTAGTATGATTTAGGCTATTAGAAGGGGATTAAATCAATTAAATATTTATTTATTACTTAAATGGAAGGGAAAACTAATTAATTATTAATTATTAATTAGTCTAGGTTGAAGGGTGATTTATTAACGGAAGGTCGTTAATTAGGGTATTTGTTGGATAGGAAACTTAATTAATTAGATTAGTGTAATTAATTAATGATGATATGAGGGAAAATGAGTGCTTTGATGATATATGTCATTGATTTACGAGAAAGGGGATAATTAGCGCAATTTAAGTATTTAAATTACTTGGGCATAATTATAGGTGTATACATTCGCTCCTCTTTGGGGTGGCGTAAGTGATGCCACTTCAAAGATAGTAGATAGAAGAGATTTTTCAAAGGGATAGAAGAAAAATTAGTAGGAGGGAGAGATGCCCCTCAAGTGTTGATGGGGTGATGGAAGAAGTCGATCGATGATCGAAAAGGTGAGATATAGGCGAAGAAGGGGGACGAGGTAGAATGCCTCCATGAGAGGGAGAATTAGGGTAAAAGGGAAGTGGTGTAGAAGAAATATGGATGAGGGGGAGAAGAGCTTAGCCTCTAGCCGTATAGTTGTTTGAAACAATTTGTATGTCATCATATTGCCATAGGAACTACGTCATCGGTCCTTATGAAAAATATAAGCATACGACAAAGGTAGAATGACATGAAAAGCCATAATACGAAAAATTATCCATTTCTAAAAATACCAAATCCATGTAACATACAAAAATGCAATGCAATACGAGAAGGAAACAAGCTCATCTAACAGGGAAAACAAGTACGAACGCACATATCAACCCAACAACGGTCAAGACATGATTGTACAAATGTTTTGTTATCGGTCTTTGGAGAGATCCACAAGTTCATGATTGATGACAAGGGTTAAAAATGATGCCCCAAGCAAGGATACATGCAAGGGGAAATGAAAATGGACACGAGGTCCATGAAAAGTGTTTGTGCGCAATGAAACAACACCAGGCAACCAAAAGTGCCCCAGAGTACAGACAAAGCAAGTAGCTAGCTTTTGTGAATGGTTGTGAATCCGATGATCTGTGAGTCATATTAATCGGGAAGATGTGAGACAAACCAATAGGATATGGAGAAAATACCATGCGCAAGACACAAGTTTCAGCCATAAGAAGCAAGTTACCATTTTGTAGGGTGTTTTACTTTTTAGGAATTTTTTGAAAAAAATTGCCTTGTTTTTGGATTTTTTGATATAGTAAATGTTTGTATTGTTTTAGCTTTCTGAACCGTGATAAACAATAGAAGAAAGGAGAAGAAGAAAAGAAGGGCCTAGGGGCAATAGAAAGTTCCCTAGGTGGAAGAAAAGAGAAACAAATGACAAATAATGTCCTTGTTTAGTGGAAAAATTAAGAAAAAATAATTATTTGAAAAATAATTATTTACGAGGGTGTGAAGAAGAATAAAAATTTCCAAGGAGCAATAAAATTGTCCGGGGAGAAGAAAGGGGTATTGGACAAAAAAATGCCCCAATATGGTGAAAAATAATTATTTAATTAAAAATAATTATTCCATAGTGAACAGAGGAGAAAACGGTGAGCTAAATGGGTGTCCCAACCGTCCGATTGGTGAAAAACAGGTTAAAAATATTGCAATCAGTTCATTTTAACCACTCGGTTTAGAAAACTTATCATGAGGCTCTGAGACTCAGGAGAGATGGTGATCACATGTGATTGTTTGAGGCATGTTTTAGATTGTAGATGATAGATCTGTAGACAATATCAAATGTTGTTTTCATGTGTTATTTTGATGTATATGGACGGGATGATATGATGATATTGGTGTGGGGGGGATAGATTTTTTATTATGCATAACCCCTCTTGCCCCCATTGATGATATGATATGTGATGATTAGCTTAACATACATGCATGATGTAAAACTTAGCAGTTTTGTTTATATATGATGTATAGATGATGCTAGATGTGATGATAGTGATGGTAATGTGATGTGAATGATAACAAAATAGAGCACATGCAAGAAACATAGCCAAATGCTACAAAGAACACTAGGAATTAATGTAATACACCATGAATCACCATGCCTTATTAACAAGTAACAAAACACAACCAAATGCATTAAGAAAGAAATAATGAATTAACACACTAGCATGTCGAAACCCACTACAATATGCACAAGCAAGAATGAATCTATTCTAAGCAAGAAAAGATAAACTATGACAAAGTACACCCAAGCAACAAACAACTCAAAAGTAAGCTCGCAAAACACTATACAAGCAACAAGCAAAGCAAGGAAACAAGGCAATGCAAGTAAATGTTTTTGTAAGATATGTTTTCATGCACCGATTTTCTATTGTTTAGGTTTTTGTGAAACAATTGTCTATTGTTTTTGTGTTTTCTTGAAACAATTTTCTATTGTTTTTGTGTTTTCTCGAAACAATGTTCTATTGTTTTTGTGTTTTTCTTGAAACAATTTTCTATTATTTTTGTGTTTTTCTCGAAACAATTTTCTATTGTTTTTGTGTTTTTAACAGATTTTCCAAAGCTATGTGTAGGTAACCAAGAAAGCATGGATGCCCCCAGTGTTAGGTGGGGAATATACAAGGGTAGAAGCCATGTGCTTATGAACAAGAAGGTGAAGTCATTGAGTTACCCCAGCGTAAGATGGGAAATAACGAAAGACCACGTCCCTTACAGATGAATAGAAGAAGGCAAAGTTGGATCAAGGCTGGACAAGATGGTGTGCACAAGGAAACTCGAAGGCAGAACTAGGTCTAGGACAAAGACAACTACCCTTTTAATATAGAATGCTTGTGAACAACGAATCCTCCCGAGGCACCGGAAACCGGTTTTCACCCAAGGACTTGTCCAAAGTGCCACAATTGCATGGTTTTCACTAGTGGACGACCTGTTTTCTCTTTTTCTTTTTCTAATTTTTTTTTATGTTTTTGTATTTTTTTAATTTTTGTGCCATGTTCAAGCATAGAACTTCTTAAGATGCATGGCATTCATTGGCTCTCGGAGCTCATCACCATTGGGGTGAGCCAGTTTGTATGCCCCGGTGCTGTACTTGGTAACTATGACATAGGGTCCTAACCAGTGTGGTTTGAACTTTCCTTTCTTTTCTCACTCTGCTTTGGTGTTAAACTAGTTATCCTTCATAACTAAATCACCCAACTCAAACCTGGTGAGGGATAATTCTCTTGTTGTAGTTGCAGGATATTCGTGTTGATATACCTTCAGTGATTAAGAGCGCAAATGCGCCTCTCATCCAGAGCTCTAACTCACCAATCTTGCCACTCGATAATCTTCATCCTTATCCAAATAGTCTTGAAGATAAATTCACAGGATGGGAGTTCGATCTCTAAAGGGATGATAGATTCTTTCCCGAACACCGGGAATATGGCGTCACACCCGTAGGAGTGCGAATTGATGTTTGGTAAGCCCAGAGGGTCGGGTGGATTTGTAGGTGCCGGCCGACCGGTTTTACTAACCATCTTCTCCATTATCCTTACCAAAGTCTTGTTTGTTGCCTCAACTTGTCCATTACCCTGAGGGTAATATGGTGTGGACCATTTCAATCTGATTTGGAACCGTTGGAAAAGACCTTTCATAGTTTTGTTCTTAAATGACTTCCCATTATCTGTGATAATGGCTGCAGGATACCATATCGGTAAATAATGTGATTCATGATGAATTTAGAAATTTGTGCTCCTGTGACATAGGTTAAAGGGACAACCTCCACCCATTTTGTAAAGTATTTTGTAGCTGTGATGATATGTGTATGACCATCAGATGAGGTAGGAGTAAGCTTCCCTATTAGATCAAGTCCCCACTTGGAGAATGGCCATGGGGTAGTGATTGGTTACAATGGTTGTGATGGAGCATGGATGAAATTTCCATACTTTTGGCAAAGCACACATTTTCTAACATAATTACAACAATCAGTTTCCATGGTGGGCTAATAGTAACCTACTCTTAACAGTTTCTTAGCTAAGACCATTCCGTTTGTATGTGCTCCGCATACTCCTTCGTGTACTTCTTTAATTTCCTGGATTGACTCTGTCACATCCAGAAAATGTAACAGATTCCCATCATAGCCATGATGATAAAGTGTACCTCCTAAAAGGGTGTAATGGGCTATCTGGTGAATTAGGCTTTGCTTTTCAGAATGGGAGATATTGGGAGGGAAAGTACTATCCTTAAGATAGGTGAAAATGGGTTCGTACCACGGGGAATAGGGACCAACAACCTCACAAGCTAGGAAAGATTCGGCACGTCATACGCGGGCTGGTGTAGATTTTCTACAAAAAATGGCATATCATTGTTCCCTAGTAGAATACGAAGCATAGATCCCACCGTTGCCATAGCATCTATCGATCTATTCTGCGCTCTTGGGATCTGCTCAAAGGTAATGTGCACAAAATACTCCTTCAGAGTTTCCACCAACTTCTTGTAAGGTATGAGCTTGTCATCCTTAACTTTATACTCATCATTAACCTGTTTGATGATTAGCTGCAAATCACCTACAACCTTAACATGTTGAATATTCCACTTGATGGCTAGCTTCATCCCTGCAATGAGTGCTTCATATTCCACAATGTTGTTTGTGCAAGGGAAGGCCAGGTGGAAAGCCTGTGGTATAGGATCACCCAAAGGAGTAATAAGGACCACTCCTATGCCTGAACCATGAAACATAAAAGATCCATCAAAATGTATCTACCATACGACAAATTCTTCAATGTAGAGAAAAGATGCATTTGGCAGATCTAGACTCAAAGGTTTTGTGCTTTGCAAAGGTGCTTCCACTAGCTGGTTGGCAAGTACTTGTCCTTTAACTGATTTTTGATGGAAAAATTCTATATCAAACTCACTGAGTAGAATGATCCAATTATCCGTTCTACCTGTGAGGGTGGGTTTGGACAACAAATACTTGAGTGGGTCGACCTTGGATATGAGCTTGGTCTTAGTATTTAGTAGGTAATGGCAAAGTTTCTGAAAGGTAAAAACAACGGCCAAGCAAGCCTTTTCAATCTAAGGATAATTACATTCATAGGTGATGAGGTGTGCAACTTAGATAGTGCACTGCTTTCTCTTTCTGGCTAAGGTCATATTAGGCGAAAGCAGTGCACCAATAGCATATTGCGTAGTGGAAATATAGAGAAAAAGTGGTTCTCCGGAGTGGGAGGGATGAGGATAGGTGGATTAACCAGGTATTGTTTAAGCAAAGCAAAGGCTTGCTATTGCTCGGGTCCCAGTGATGAAAGTGACGTCCTTCTTAAGCAAATGAGTGAATGAGTGACATTTATCCGCAAGTTGGGAGATAAAGCGGTGAATGACTTGAATTTTCCTTGCAAGCTACGCAGCTTGCTTGATATTCTCAGTGGAGGCATTTTCGTGATGGCGCATAACACTTTAGTGGTCTACCTCAATACCTCATCTTGACACGATGAAGCCTAATAGTTTCCCGCACAACACACCGAATACACACTTCGTTGGATTTAGCCTGAATTTGTATTCATGTAGGCGTTCAAAGATACACCGTGAAATGATAGGATGATCCTCTCTTGTTTTGGACTTTCCTAGGATGTCATCTATGTAGTCTTCTATGATGTCATGAATCATATCATGAAATATTACTGTCATTTCCCACTGATAAGTTGCTCCCGCATTCTTAAGGCCAAATGGCATCACCTGATAATAGAAGGTGCCCCAAGGAGTTATGAAAGCTGTTTTGTGTTGGTCTTCCTCAGCGATCTTAATTTGATTATAACCTGAAAATCCATCCATAAGCGATATCATTTCGTACCTTGCGGTTGAGTTAACAATCATGTCAATGTTGGGCAATGGAAAGTCATCTTTAGGGAAAGATTTATTGATGTCCCTAAAATCTATGCAGATTCGGATATCGATAGGTTTCTTCTAAACAGGAACAATGTTTGATATCCATTTAGAATAATCAATTAGCCTGATGAATCCTGTTGCAAGCAACCTTTCCAACTCTTCTTTAACTAACAAGGCCACTCTTGGGTGCATCTTTCGGAGATTCTGTTTAATAGGCTTAGCGTCTGCGTGCACAACCAGGTTGTGCATGACTAAATTTGGATCTAAGTCGGGAATGTCTTTGTAAGACCATGCGAACACATTAATAAACTCTCGCAGTAGCATAGTGAACGTCTTTTGTTCTTTGGCCAAGAGTGATGCTCCCAATTTTACTATCTTGGGATCTTCTTCGGTACCAATATTGACATCAATGGTTTCTTTAACTAACAATTTTGATAAATCCTCCATACGCGTAGGATCGGGAGGTAGGTTGAGATCTTCATCCAAGGATGTCTCTACGAGATTTTCATCCTTGGCATGGTCACTTTGTTTGTCCTTTGATTTTCTTATTTGTTTGTTAGCCAGTGCCTCAAAGAGGTTTTCACTGTGTAACTTGGACTTTTATTTTTGCCAAGGATTTTCTTTAGAACTCTTGGCCTCACTTTTCTTTAAATTTTGCCGACCACGAAGTTCAGCCTCCTCACCGAAGTAGGCGCAGTGTCTAAGTCAATAAAGCAACCCTTCTTGTGATATCCAATGGGAATTATATCCCTTATGCCCATGAACTCGCAATAGCCTCATCATTCTCAAATAAATCTAGTGGCATATGACGTTGTTGGTCCCATTCAACAAAGGAAGGGTACACAAAGTCAAGGATTGATTCGGTGGGGTTATGGTCGGGACAACGTTATTCATGAAAAGGTTCGTGGAGGCCAGATCCTCATATTGGCTACAACAGAATCCATATCATTGTCTAGATAATCGGAGCCATCCTCACTCTTTGAACAAGTCACATCTTGATCGTTAGGGTGTTTCCCATAAGGGAAAATCTTGATGCCATATCTTTCAGTTTTGAAATGGGGGAGAGGGATTGGTTCCCTTTGTCCTTGTTCATTCCTCCCACATCCTAGGCCTTTGTAGCCCATGGAGTACATCATTCTACTAGATTTTTCATATTCCGAGTTTGGTAATAGGATGGTTGAGTGTCCTCGGGGACCCAAGTAGTAGGTGGATCAAGAAATTTCTCCTTAGCTAACAAGCCTCCGTGTAGGAATGCCCCAATAATGTGTTCCTCTCTAGGTCTCCCTGAAGCGGTAGTTGGGCCGACCTCTCGTCTTGGGTGACAAGGAGAGGTCGAAACCAAGTGTACCATACCGAAACTTTTGTTTCGATCCTCGTTAGGGATCCCTTGCGTCAAACGTTGTAAAATCCCTTCCCGGGAAATCTAGTTTTCGAACTTAGTCTTTTTGAGCCTTTTTTGGCTGGGCGCATGGATTTGCCTTGTAACACGAAGTTTTGGTGCGCCCCCTTAAAAGCCTTTGGCGCATGGTTTTCCATGTTAACACGTCTTTCGGTGCGCCAAAGGGCGCACATAATCTCTATGCAACACCAAGTTTTCGTGTGCCATAGGGCGCACATAACTTCATGTCGACAATACATATGGTGCGCCAAAGGCGCGCTCAATCTTCTGTTGTCAAATACTTTCGTGCGCCAAAGGGCGCACGCTTTCCCCTGTCGACAGCAACTTTCATGCGCCATTTCAAAAGTGGTTGGCGCATTGATGACAAGTTTTTCTATATATATCAGTGCGCCCAATGTCATTTTCATTCTTTTTGTCGAGCACGTGATCTCTCTGGACTTGTCAGCCTCTGCTCCATCGTTTTCGTCGCCCTGTGGACCCGCTCTCAATTTTTACTATATATTCAAGGTAAGAGGTTCTCCCTCTTTTCCATTTTTGTGCTTTCGGTTCCTTGGGTGTTCTTGGTCTGTATTTTGGTTTGCTAGCCAGTGTAAAATGAGATATGTTTGAGCTAGTTTCCCCCTTGTGCTGTCCTGTTTTCTTCTCTTCTTTTCCTCCTCCTCCCTCTTTCCAGATCTGCTGGTAAAGAGTATTGTTTTGAAATGGCTTGGTCTAAGAATCTTTTTATAAAAACCTTGTATGTCCAAGCGGCCTTTGAAATGGAGAAAAGAAAGTAAAGCAATGAGTTTAGTTCTATGGCGCACTGGCGCGTCTTGTCACACTTAAAACAGTTGCGCCCCTTTGGCGCATCTACACGCCATGTTACATGACCAAAACCCGCGCCAATGGCGCAGCCTTTTGTCCTGCTACATCTAGAACTCATGCGCCCTCAAAGCGCGCCCTTTTTGCATGCTACAAGTGTAAATCCCGCGCCTCCTTAAAAGCCTTTGGCGCACCCTTTATCCATGTTACATAATGTTTCCATGCGCAAGGAGCGCACCCAGCTTTCATGTAACACAAGCCTTATTCGCGCAAGTATAAAGCTATCAAGGCGCGGGCGCACCCTCCATTGCAGTAACATGATGTTGTGTAAACCCTTCATGCGCCGCGCCAAAGCCTTTGGCGCACCATTTGTTAATGTTACATAATCCATCCATGCGCCAAAGGGCGCACCGAACCTTCATGTAACATACTCTTTCCATGCGCCTCTTTATAAAATGCAACTTTGCTTCATCCATGCGCCATGCGCCTTTGGCGCCAGTATAACCTCTGCAACATTCCTTTTCTGTGCGCCTTATCTATTTGGCCTGCCAGTTGCATTTTTCTACGCCTGAGCCTTAAAATCTCTAACTCTTTCTTCTGCTAGCTTTCCAATGGAAGATCAAATGACTAATTCAACCTTTTTGGATTGGGTCTCACTTCTTCTTCATGCAGATCAGCAACTGAGTTCGAAAGAACACATGTCTACGTCAAGCAAGAAACCCACCAAACCAAGAGGAAAAGCTAAGCTGACAGAAGAAGAGATGAAATACAAATATCAGAGGGTCAGGATGCCCGAATCACAGGCTGAGTGCAGTATGGATGTCAGAGACTCTGAATTGGGTCACATTGACATGGATGAGTTCTGGGTTAGGACTCAAAAAGTTACAAGAAGTCCATGGATGGACAAGTTAATAGGCAGTGCCCTGCACTTCGCCGGAGGAATCCCCGTCAGCGCTGTAAACAACGAATTCATGATGGTGATTGCGCAATGTTACAACAAAGACACAAGATGTGTCGAGAACAGTAAGGGCGAGGCAGTCATAAACCTCACTGCCCGTCACTTTGAGTTAATACTTGGCATCCCTCACCACCGGAACTACGTGGCTGTTAGCCAACGAGAATGCATCAAGGCCTGGGAAGACAACGAAGACCAGTGCATGCAGTTGATGAATGAGGTCTACCTAAAGAATAAGAAGGTGGTGACCCGGTGGCCTCAGACTATCCACCGAAGTGATTTCTCAGAGGAACTCAGTGATACTATCACTTTCTGAGCGAGTCTTCGGGCTTTGGATGCCCACTATTTCCATAAGTGGATCTTTGCGGTACACGGAGACAATGAATAAGAATTTTCCCGATCAGCGCTTTTTTTGGGGAAATAATAAGCAGCACCATATACGGCAGCTCTGACATTCGCCACAAGGAGTGTTCCATATGAACTCCTATGTAGTCTATGCTGCAGCATCGGCAAGGGATTATCCGGGGCTGAACCGAAGTGGAGTATGGCCTCAGGCCAAGATATTTGATTACTACCCAGAGCTGAGGCTGGAGAATAGCATCCAACATTTCGCAAAAGTTAACGATGCATTCTTCTATCATGTCATCTGCCTACTGAGGCCAAACATGACTCATAGCCGGACGACCAAACACATAGTGGCAGTCACAGAGAAATGGGGGGCCCTGTTCACCCAATTTCCCACGTTCACCTATCTGAGGGCTGCCAACTTTTTGGGAGAGCCAACCAGGCTACCAAGGTATCTTTGGGCCTAAGTGATTCTATTAGAACTATCAAGGCAGCTGGTCACATACCATGAGAAGTGCCTCAAAAGAAAGAAGGGTGGAACTCCTTTCCCCCTCAAAGTGGGCCGATACACATGCTCCACCCACCATAAGGTGAAGGAAATGTTCGCAGAGCTGGAGCTACTCAATTTGAAGCATGACTTCCCAGCCAGGCCTACCTTCGACCCAAGAAGCTGCCTGCCAAAAGCGAAGCTCGATCCGATCCATGTCCCTCAAATTGAGGATATTTACATTGACGTTCTCCATGAGGTGGAACTCAGAAGAAAGGATCACTCTCGCTTAGCATTGGCGGAAATCATCCAATACGGAGTGGCCATTGTCCCCGAAGGCTTCCAGACTACGGAAGATGAAGTAGATAAGGTGTATAATGACACAGATGGGGACAATTGGCCCTTCCCGGCCATTGACAGGAATAAGTCTCCTCAAACAATTGAGGAGAGGGTCAAGGAGACTATGCGGAGAACAGAGCATTGGTGCCGCATGAACGGACTAATCTACCTCGGGGTAGATTTCACAACTTCCCCTTTGGGCAACGCACCTCCAAGGTCAAAGAAGCAGCTGAAAGGCAAAGGTGCAGAAGGTGAACCTAGCACCATTCAGGAGGAAGCCCCTGAAAGTCCTCTTCCCTCAGAGCCTGAACAAGTCATAACTCTTGATGAGGAATTGACAGAGGATAGTCCTATACGCCCATCCACCCAGGATGTCGGCGTCGCTACAACTTCAGAGGTCCCTTCTATCCCTTCTTCTTCTCTTCCTTCCCCTCCTCGAGTGACTCAAACGACCACCCCTTTGGTCGTGTCCTCTGCCCCTTCTTCTACCCTTTCCCCTGCCTCTTCATCTATCTTCTCCTCCCTCGCTGATTTGTCTTCCTCTATTTCTTCCCTCATCTCCGAGCTCCCTTCCCTTCCTATGTCTTCTGCAGTTGCGGTTTCCCTTCCTCCCGTGGACATTTCTTCGGCTATTCTTTCCATGCCGCCGCCGCGTGTCTCCACGTTTTTCCCCTCTTCTACGTTCTTTGCCTGCCCCTCATCTCTGGTCCTTCTTCTATAGGACCAGCTTGGATCTCTCGGTGGTGAGCCAACAAAGAGGAAAGTCCCCATCGCTCGATGGACTTTTCGGTCATTCGGCTAAAGGAGAAAAGAAGCACAAGCCGGTTACACGCTTCTCGAAAGTGCTGCGGTGAGAGAGTCATGGAAATAGCGTACCCCAACCCCCTCAAAGAGAAAGAAGATCTGTCTCAAGCCAGATTTCACCGTGACCCAAGTCACAATGGGGACATCTCTCGAAAGTCTCCAGGGGGAAGCTCTTTCCGTAGTTGATGCACTCTGCAAAAAGCTTCAGGAAACGAAAGAGGAGAAAAGGCTGCTGAAGGAGCAGAACAAGTACCTGCTTCAAGCCTTACAGAAGATGGGAAGTGCACCTCCCACAACTGCCGCCGAGACTCCTGAGCTGCTCAGTCAGGAGAAGATCAATGAGTATTCAAAGATCGGCGAGCAGGGTATGGCTGTTTCTGCTTGGAGGAGCCAGATCCTCAAGGATAGTGAAAGAGTAATCGCCGAGTATATCAGTTTATACCTAAACATCGAGAAGGCGAATAAGGAACTCCAAGCATTAGCAGGTCCGATATCAGAAGAGTTAGAACATGCTAGACTCCAGCACGAGACCTTCCAACAAATGTTTGACTGTTCAGTCGAAGATCTGGTCAAGTTCGGAGTCTTCGGTCATCCAAGGGCCCTCAACAAAACTATGTCCACTCTGGACTATCAGATAGATCAGCTGGAATTTGTTTTAGAAAAGATAGACAAGGTAAAGGAAGAGGCCCTGGATGCAATGCATCAAATGGAGAAAATTGTCCTCGCCATGACTCCAGGGTTGCTCACTCCTTCCCTTACCTTGAGATCAGCTGATGACACTATCCGGATCTTCAAGGAGATAGCTTCTCAAGGGACAGGGCCAGAGGTCACATTCGACACTGAATCTATCAACAACCTCTTGGCTGTAGGGACTTCATCGGGTTCCTTATCGAGGCGGAGAAAGATTATTCCAAACTCCCGGAAAAGCTCATAGACGAGCGGGAGACTTGAGAAGCAATCAGTGAACGGCACAAGGATCCGTCACAAGATCAATTTGGGCGATGATTAGCAAGTTTTTGGAATACGCGCTAGTTCCACATATCATCACACAGGCGACATCGAAGCAGGTAACCCCTTTTCGGCCCGCGGGGATGATGATGATGAGTCTTCTTCTTCTTCTTCTTCTTCTTCTTCTTCTCTCTATTCTCCGACTTTCTTTTTGAAATGTCTAAAATGTGTTGATACAAATGATGACATCATCCATGTTGCATCATGGGATGATGTCATCCACCAAGTTGTCAAAGTCAACATGACTTTTAGATATTTTGTAAATATCTTTGTAAATAAGTGGTTGGCTCCATTTTGCCTTCTCTCTCCCTCATCTTCTATAAATATGAGAATACTTGTTGTATTCGGGGTGAACATTTTTAGATAGAAATAGAAGTGAGGAGAGAAAGACTTTGAGCTTTCTTATGTGAGAAAAAACGAGTAATACAATTATTCAGACTTTGTGCTCAATAGCTGTGTTATACATTAGATCTTTCTTACGTTAGATCTGTATGTGTTTAATCTGTTGGATTCATATCTACTTTTCCGTCATTTGTTTATCAGTATTGCTTTGTTTATTTATGCAAGTAGGTTTGGCTCTGTTTACTACCAAACTAAAAACATAAATCTTCTGACCTTTCTGCTTTGGAATTCATTTCTTTTCTCCCTTCGGATCTGTTCTTTCTCTTCTCCCTCTTTCATTCCTTTCTTTTCGCAGCCTGGAACACTCTACTGGGATGAGATCCCAACCCCGAAGGCAGAATCTGTGAGACTTGCATAGGTTCCTGCTAGTAGAAATAGCAATAAACCCAGATTTCGCTTTCTTTGTCTCAAAGAGGGCTAAGCCGCACTGCTTTGTTGGCTCGTCTATCCATAGATCTGTCCACGCGACAGATTTTCGGACCAACAGTTTTTGGTGACTCCGCTGGGGATCGGATAGATCTGTCAGATCTATGGTGGTGGTATAATATAAAATCAGAAAAATATAAGAAAATCGCTGCCAGTTTGCAAATCTGAACTTTTGTTGAAAATCCAAAAAATTTGCAAAAGTGCCCGAAATTGAAAATTTTCTTCTGAAATCCATAGATCGGGCCTAGTTACAGATCTTTAGTTCGCTGAGTTTTTATCAAAGTTAACATTTTTCCGTAGATCGAGTTTTTATTTATTTTCTAAAAAAGTTTGAAACCCTCACGAAAAGTAAAGATCAGATCGAAAATCAACTGCTATTCTTCCCTGCCATCTTATCCTCGCTTTATTTGTCATTAACATGCAATCGGTTTTGAAGAGGATAGTTTTTAAATATCTAGAAAAGTGCATGCTGCTGGTTTTTGTCAGAAAAACCAGAAAATCAGCAAGTACGCCCAAAAATAAAGTTTAAATCTGCGCCATAATATCGCAGATCTGGAAGGTCTGTTGCAAGTGAACCTTTACGCGCGCGGAGAGAGCCGTGGAGAAGTTGATCCTACTTTCGATCTGCTTCAAAGGCACAATTTCAGCGTAACACCGGCACGTTTTTCAGCGTTAAGCTCGGCTAGCCGGTCATCCAGGAGTGTCTCACCTCCACGAAGAAAAAGTCTTTTACAAGGAGCATCTACATCCCTCTGTAGTGCCTTGCTGCTCAGTGGAACCACCCTCCCAGCTCGTGTGCTTTTTCCAGCCTTTCAAATGGCGGTACCATGGGGAAACGCTATGGGTCCTCTCGCACTGCCACATCCAGTTCACGCGCTCCCTCACGGAAACAGAAAGAATTTTCCTAAATTCGACGGGAGCGGAAATCAAAGCACGGATTCCCACATATCTGCTTTCATTATGTCATGCAGTATTTTGGACGTGACTCACGAAGATGTGTCGGTTCACCTTTTTCTGGAAACTCTACAAGGGCCCGCAGCTGAATGGTTTCAGCATTTGCCGGCCGCATCTATCACCAGTTGGGCAACCTTGCGGGAAGCTTTTGAAGACAGATACAAGCCTTCAGAAGATGCATTTGCGTTGCTATCACGGATCACCCACCTGAAGAAAGAGGCCAATGAGACTATGCGCGATTTTGTCACCCGGTTCAATGCATTAATCAACCGTGTCCCTACTGCCATGCTTCCAACACCGGAGAATCAGAAGTGTTTCTTCGTGAACGCCATGAGCTCAAAAGTCAGCTTCTTGCTCCTTCAAGAGCGAGTAGCTACTCTACCTCTCGCTCAGGCTGCTGCCATCCGGATAGAAGACAATTTGATAATATCTGGCGAGTTGAGAAAGGAATCATCAAAGTCAAATCTTGAGATCCCTACTTTCTTTACCGTCGATCCGGCATTCCAAAAGATGGCGAATGATCTGCTCGCATTGAAAAAGCAGTTGGCCCAGGCTCCTAGTTCTTCATACCGAGACGTTCCACGAAGGAGTTTCGTTCCCAACAATGTTTCACAAAGACCGCGTCTACCTGCAACTGCTCCACGGTTGGCGCTTGAAGCTCCTTAGTCAATGCTTTGGCCGAAATTGAAGAGGAAGAGCAGTACTATGAAGAATCTTCACCTCAAGACGAAGATGATCAAGATGTCGGTGAGCCGACTGGTGACTCTACTATTGGATACATGGAATTTGATGAGGATGAATCTGATGAAGAAGAGAGTACTCAGGGCTATGCAAGCGGACAATCATACGCTGTTTTTACCCACTCACAAGGAAAGGAAGCGGAAGTTGCTGCCCATGCGCAGAAAGAGAAGGCCGTGTCAAACGTGCCTCCAACCATTGTTAAAAGAGGTAATCCCCTTCCTACTCAACTTCCTGCTAAGTCTTTTCCAAAGAAGTCCTTTCCGCCCATCTCTCCTCCGAATCAGCCCCCTCATATTCCTATCAAGATCAGTAACCCTGTTCCACCATCGCGAAGTGAAGGACTCATTCCCTCACCAATGACCCTTGGCGCATTTGATATAATAGATCATGCAAAAAGACCAAGATCCAAATATGCAGAAAGTGAGTACCTTGGTCAAATCCCGAACAACTTGTAAGATTAACTAAATATATTCGAGTCAAGTATTACGTCTAAACAGAGTTTCCCCAAAGGAATCCTTTCCACTCCCCTAAAATCACATAAATGTTGCTTGACATCTGCATCGAGTAAGATAGAACCTTTCTATCTCTCTCTCTAATCAACGGCCATAAGTTGAGCAACTGTATAATTGATTCCGGAGCTTCGATAACGTCATGCCGGTGAAAGTCGCCCATGCTTTGGGCCTCACTCTTACCAAACCTTTCGGCAGATGTTATTCATTGGAAACCAAGCAAGTGCCATTGATTGGTCAAATCAAAGACGCGTAATTTGCGTTTGCGGCTTTCCCAGATAAAAGAGTAAAAATGACCGTCCTCGTTGCTGACATTCCAGCAGCCTATGGAATTCTGCTAGGAAGGAGTTTCTGCAGCGAAGTTGGCGGAGAAATTCACATGGACTGGTCTAAAGCTAGAATACCCGTCAAAGGTGTGATGCAGACTTTAGAACCAGAATCGCAAAAGAAGTACTTGGTTACTAGCTCTGAGGACCCCAAAGCCCAAATCCTTTTTGAATCATCAGGGATGGGGAACTACTTCTTATCTACCGAGACGGGTACAGAGGGCATTTTTGTTCAAGAAAAGGATCTTAATGAGATCTGGACCTTGCAATTTGATGGCAGTTGCGCGACTAGTGGGTGTGGCGCCGGAATCGTGCTAATATCTCCCGAAGAGGAGGTAATTCCTCTTTCTTTCAAGTTGCAGTTTTTCAATACTAACAATACTGCTGAGTATGAATCTCTGTTGCTCGGTATGCAAGCTGCAAAGGAAAGAGGAATTAAAAATCTGAAAGTTCAAGGTGATGCTGAGCTAGTTGTAAATCAGGTCAAAAGGATTTACCAAGTGAAAAATGAAAGGCTCAGGCACTACCGTAACGCAGTATGGGACAACATTGAGGAATTTGATGCCTTTTCGATAGGGGCAATTCCAAGAGCTCAAAATGACATGGCCGATTCATTGGCCGTTTCAGCATCTCTCATGCTCCCGCACCCGGGTTTGAAAATGAACAAATACACCATTGAAGTGGTTTTCCGCCCGAGCGTGCCAGACAACTCTCAGCATTGGCAGGTATTCAACGATGATAATCACCTCATTGCCTTTCTAGAAAAATCAGAACATTTTGATGAGTTGTATTTTGAAGGATCCACCTCTACATGCCGTGAATCAATCAACAGTCAAAACCATGAATCAGAGGAGAAGGACGGCATATGTCAGCTCAAAGGAAATAAAATTCCGAAGGGCCTGGTTTCTCTGGAGCGCTTGTTTGACAGGCACGACCGTTTTATGAAAAAGAAGAAGCAAGATGTTCCTGACTCATCCCCAGAAACAGAACCAGTCAATATAGGTTCTGAGGCACATCCGCAATTTGTAAACATTGGCAAATGTTGCACGCCTGAAGAGAAGCGGAAATTTGTCAAGTTGCTGAAGAAATATATAGATGTGTTGGCATGGTCCTATGCCGATCTAAAGTCCTTCAAGCCAAAGGACGTTCAGCATGACATACCGCTGAAAGAAGATGTCAAAGCCTTTCGCCAGAAGCAAAGGCACTATAATCCGAAGATTTCGGGCACCATCCAGGCAGAAATTCAGAAGATGCTGGATGCAAGAATCATCTTCCCTATCCATCACAGCACTTGGGTGGCGAATATTGTGCCAGTGCGCAAGAAAAACGGCGAGATACGCATATGCGTAGACTTTCGAAATTTGAATCAAGCTTCACTGAAAGATAACTACCCTCTTCCGATAATGGATCAAGTTCTACAAGCGATGGCTGGATCAGAAATCTTTGTCTATGCTTGATGGTTTTCGGGCTCAATCAGATTGAAGTCGCTTTGAAGATCAATTCAAAACAGCATTCACTACTCACAGGGTACATTTGCCTACTGACGGGATGCCTTTTGGCTTGACTAACTAATTTGGTGCTACTTTTCAATGGGCCATGGACTTCGCATTTAAAGGTATGATGGGGAAAGTCATTGTAGTTTATCTAGATGACTTAACCGTGTTCTCTAAACAACGAGGTGATCATTGTGATCACTTGGAGCAAGTATTGGCAGTGTGAGAACATGGAATTTCCTAAATCCCAAAAAGTCTCGTTTTGGAGTTACGGAAGGAAGTTCTTTAGGGCATGTGGTTAGCAAAGAAGGAACGAGGATAGATATTGAAAGGGTTAAGGCTATTCAGAGCCTTACTCTGCCTACAAGCAAGACTGGTGTTCATTCTTTCTTCGGAAAGGTGAACTTTCTTAGGCGTTTTGTTCCTGACTTTTCCGAAAAGACTCGCCACATATCAAACATGATGAAGGGGTCACCAACTTTCAGATGGAGTGAAGAAGGGAAAAGGTCATTTGAAGAAATAAAAACTTCTGTTGCCCATGCACCGGTCCTGGTATGTCCCGACTTCTCCAAGGACTTCATCATGTATAGCTACGCATCGGAACATACTGTGTCTGCAATCTTAATGCAAAAGAATTCAGAAGACATTGAATCCCCGATTGCATTCATGAGTTCTCCCCTCAAGCCTCACGAGTTGAAGATGACTCAATTGGAAAAGCATGCCTTTGCCGTTGTCAAAGCAGTGAAGAATTTCAGGTATTACATTCTAAACTCGCATACGGTGGTGCTGGTCCCTGACACGGCGGTAAAATCAATTCTAACTCAGCAGGAGTTAGGAAGCTTGAGAGGGAATTGGATCGCAAAGGTCCAGGAATATGACCTGGATATTAAACCTACCAAGCTGGTGAGGGGCAAAGGCCTGTGTCAGCTAATGGCTGAAAATGAAAATTTAGAAGGTCCTAAAGGAAAAGAAGATTGTGCCAACGAAGAGCAAAGCCCTCTAAAGGAGCCTGATTCTCTACCTCTGGTTCTATTTGTTGCAACTAGTGATGAGTGGTACTCCGACATCACTTTCTTCCTTACCTACGGCGAATGCCCAATGCACCTAACTGCGAGGGAGAAGCGCACTATAAAGCTCAGAGCAGCTAAATATGTCATCTGGGATGACGGTTTATATAAGCGCGGGATAGACGGTGTCTTCCTGCGATGTGTTGACAAGCCCCAGCAAGTAAAACTGCTGGAAAGTTTTCACAATTCAGCCTGTGGAGGCCATTTTTCTTCTTCCGTGACAGCACACAAGATCATTCGAGCCAGGTACTATTGGCCAACGCTCTTTCAAGATGCGGCTACCTGGGTGGCAAAGTGTGAACCCTGTCAACAATTTGTCGGCAAGCCCAAGTTGGCTGCCCTTCCCCTAAGGCCGGTCATCATCAATGAACCATTCAGGCAATGGGGAATTGATTTTATTGGCGCACTCAATCCTCAATCGAGTGCTGGACATAGCTATGTCCTTACAGCAACAGATTACTTCACCAAGTGGGTGGAAGCCATACCTGTCAAGCACGCCACTTCTGAGGTGGTTTGCAGTTTTATCAAAGAAAATATCATTGTCAGGTTCGGCGTTCCAAACAAAATCGTTGCTGATAATGCTTCTAACTTCTCCTCGCGGGAAGTTATTAGTTTTTGCTATGAATATGGGATAACTTTAGCACATGCCTCGGATTATTACCCTCAGGGAAATGGTCAGGCGGAATCCAGTAATAAGAACTTGGTGACCATCATACGGAAATTAGTAGATGAGAATCAGCGGATGTGGCACAAGTCTTTGTACGATGCTTTGTGGGCGGACCGCATTACCCCCAAGAGATCTCTCGGCATGTCACCTTTTCAAGTGTTATATGGCACTGATGCCGAGCTTCCTATTTCTGCTGAACTTCCTGCTCTGCGCTTGGCACGAGCAATCGAAGATGAAACTTTCCAGAATTCTCTAGAAAAGAGAATCATGTATCTTGCGGAACTTGAAGAAAAGAGAGTAAGAGTGGTCGACAGGATCACTGAGCATCAGAATCAAGTAAAGAGGCTTTTTGACAAGAAGGCCAAGCAGAGAAATTTTCAAGTGGGAGATCTCGTCCTCTTATGGGACAAGCGAAGAGAGCCAAAGGGCATGCACGGAAAATTTGATTCCCTATGGAGAGGGCCCTTCAAAATCAAGCAACTCAATGGAGAGAATAGTTTCTATCTCTCGTATCTGGATGGAGCTGAACTCCCGCTTCCCTATAGCGGGCAACATCTCAAGATCTTCAGGAAGTAGAGCTTGCTCTCTTCTTTGTACAGTTTGCTTTTTGTTGTGTGTTTGCTTTCGTCGTGTGTTTGCTTTCGGTTTGTTTTGTGTTTCCTTTGTTCTCCCTCCGGTCCCCCTTGTTTTTGACTCCGTACCCAATGGATAGGCACATGTGATCTGGGATTCTCTACCCCCGAGTTCGCTCAGGAGTAGTCCCCAGAAGGAGCCAGCTGTTATCCCGTAAAATTGACAAGGGCAATTTTACCGATAACCATACCGAAACTTTTGTTTCGATCCCTCGTTAGGGATCCCTTGCGTTCGAAACGTTGTAAAATCCCTTCCCGGGAAATCTAGTTTTCGAACTTAGTCTTTTTGAGCCTTTTTTGGCTGGGCGCATGGATTTGCCTTGTAACACGAAGTTTTGGTGCGCCCCCTTAAAAGCCTTTGGCGCATGGTTTTCCATGTTAACACGTCTTTCGGTGCGCCAAAGGGCGCACATAATCTCTATGCAACACCAAGTTTCGGTGCGCCAAAGGGCGCACATAACTTCATGTCGACAATACATATGGTGCGCCAAAGGCGCTCAATCTTCTGTTGTCAAATACTTTCGTGCGCCAAAGGGCGCACGCTTTCCCCTGTCGACAGCAACTTTCATGCGCCATTTCAAAAGTGGTTGGCGCATTGATGACAAGTTTTTCTATATATATCAGTGCGCGCCCAATGTCATTTTCATTCTTTTTGTCGAGCACGTGATCTCTCTGGACTTGTCAGCCTCTGCTCCGTCGTTTTCGTCGCCCTGTGGACCCGCTCTCAATTTTTGCTATATATTAAGGTAAGAGGTTCTCCCTCTTTTCCATTTTTGTGCTTTCGGTTCTTGGGTGTTCTTGGTCTGTATTTTGGTTTGCTAGCCAGTGTAAAATGAGATATGTTTGAGCTAGTTTCCCCCCTGTGCTGTCCTGTTTTCTTCTCTTCTTTTCCTCCTCCTCCCTCTTTCCAGATCTGCTGGTAAAGAGTATTGTTTTGAAATAGCTTGGTCTAAGAATCTTTTTTATAAAAACCTTGTATGTCCATGCTATCTTTGAAATGGAGAAAAGAATGAAAATGTTTGAAGCAATGAGTTTAGTTCTATGGCGCACTGGCGCGTCTTGTCACACTTAAAACAGTTGCGCCCCTTTGGCGCATCTACACGCCATGTTACATGACCAAAACCCGCGCCAATGGCGCAGCCTTTTGTCCTGCTACATCTAGAACTCATGCGCCCTCAAAGCGCGCCCTTTTTGCATGCTACAAGTGTAAATCCCGCGCCTCCTTAAAAGCCTTTGGCGCACCCTTTATCCATGTTACATAATGTTTCCATGCGCCAAAGGGCGCACCAGCTTTCATGTAACACAAGCCTTATTCGCGCAAGTATAAAGCTATCAAAGGCGCGGGCGCACCCTCCATTGCAGTAACATGATGTTGTGTAAACCCTTCATGCGCCGCGCCAAAGCCCCTTTGGCGCACCATTTGTTAATGTTACATAATCCATCCATGCGCAAAGGCGCACCGAACCTTCATGTAACATACTCTTTCCATGCGCCTGCTATAAAATGCAACCTGCTTCATCCATGCGCCATGCGCCTTTGGCGCCAGTATAACCTCTGCAACATTCCTTTTCTGTGCGCCTTATCTATTTGGCCTGCCAGTTGCATTTTTCCTGCGCCCTGAGCCTTAAAATCTCTAACTCTTTCTTCTGCTAGCTTTCCAATGGAAGATCAAATGACTAATTCAACCTTTTTGGATTGGGTCTCACTTCTTCTTCATGCAGATCAGCAGCTGAGTTCGAAAGAACACATGTCTACGTCAAGCAAGAAACCCACCAAACCAAGAGGAAAAGCTAAGCTGACAGAAGAAGAGATGAAATACAAATATCAGAGGGTCAGGATGCCCGAATCACAGGCTGAGTGCAGTATGGATGTCAGAGACTCTGAATTGGGTCACATTGACATGGATGAGTTCTGGGTTAGGACTCAAAAAGTTACAAGAAGTCCATGGATGGACAAGTTAATAGGCAGTGCCCTGCACTTCGCCGGAGGAATCCCCGTCAGTACTGTAAACAACGAATTCATGATGGTGATTGCGCAATGTTACAACAAAGACACAAGATGTGTCGAGAACAGTAAGGGCGAGGCAGTCATAAACCTCACTGCCCGTCACTTTGAGTTAATGCTTGGCATCCCTCACCACCGGAACTACGTGGCTGTTAGCCAACGAGAATGCATCAAGGCCTGGGAAGACAACGAAGACCAGTGCATGCAGTTGATGAATGAGGTCTACCTAAAGAATAAGAAGGTGGTGACCCGGTGGCCTCAGACTATCCACCGAAGTGATTTCTCAGAGGAACTCAGTGATACTATCACTTTCTGAGCAGAGTCTTCGGGCTTTCAGATGCCCACTATTTCCATAAGTGGATGCTGCGGTACCTGGAGACAATGAATAAGAATTTGCCCGATCAGCGCTTTTGCTGGGGGAAATAATAAGCAGCACCATATCTGATTCGCCACAACAGGAGTGTTCCATATGAACTCCTATGTAGTCTACGCTGCAGCATCGGCGAGGGATTATCCGGGGCTGAACCGAAGTGGAGTATGGCCTCAGGCCAAGATATTTGATTACTACCCAGAGCTGAGGCTGGAGAATAGCATCCAACATTTCGCAAAAGTTAACGATGCATTCTTCTATCATGTCATCTGCCTACTGAGGCCAAACATGACTCATAGCCGGACGACCAAGAACATAGTGGCAGTCACAGAGAAATGGGGGGCCCTGTTCACCCAATTTCCCACGTTCACCTATCTGAGGGCTGCCAACTTTTTGGGAGAGCCAACCAGGCTACCAAGGTATCTTTGGGCCTAAGCTGATTCTACTAGAACTGTCAAGACAGGTGGTCACATACCATGAGAAGTGCCTCAAAAGAAAGAAGGGTGGAACTCCTTTCCCCCTCAAAGTGGGCCGATACACATGCTCCACCCACCATAAGGCGAAGGAAATGTTCGCAGAGCTGGAGCTACTCAATTTGAAGCATGACTTCCCAGCCAGGCCTACCTTCGACCCAAGAAGCTGCCTGCCAAAAGCGAAGCTCGATCCGATCCATGTCCCTCAAATTGAGGATATTTACATTGACGTTCTCCATGAGGTGGAACTCAGAAGAAAGGATCACTCTCGCTTAGCATTGGCGGAAATCATCCAATACGGAGTGGCCATTGTCCCCGAAGGCTTCCAGACTACGGAAGATGAAGTAGATAAGGTGTATAATGACACAGATGGGGACAATTGGCCCTTCCCGGCC
This sequence comes from Taxus wallichiana var. yunnanensis, assembly GCA_018340775.1. Taxonomy (NCBI): domain Eukaryota; kingdom Viridiplantae; phylum Streptophyta; class Pinopsida; order Cupressales; family Taxaceae; genus Taxus; species Taxus wallichiana. The sequence continues at coordinate 742,434,971 of CM031241.1, forward strand.
ATTGACAGGAATAAGTCTCCTCAAACAATTGAGGAGAGGGTCAAGGAGACTATGCGGAGAACAGAGCATTGGTGCCGCATGAACGGACTAATCTACCTCGGGGTAGATTTCACAACTTCCCCTTTGGGCAACGCACCTCGAGGTCAAAGAAAGCGGTGAAAGGCAAAGGTGCAGAAGGTGAACCTAGCACCATTCAGGAGGAAGCCCCTGAAAGTCCTCTTCCTTCAGAGCCAGAACAAGTCATAACTCTTGATGAGGAATTGACAGAGGATAGTCCTATACGCCCATCCACCCAGGATGTCGGCATCGCTACAACTTCAGAGGTCCCTTCTATCCCTTCTTCTTCTCTTCCTTCCCCTCCTCGAGTGACTCAAGCGACCACCCCTTTGGTCGTGTCCTCTGCCCCTTCTTCTACCCTTTCCCCTGCTTCTTCATCTATCTTCTCCTCCCTCGCTGATTTGTCTTCCTCTATTTCTTCCCTCATCTCCGAGCTCCCTTCCCTTCCTATGTCTTCTGCAGTTGCGGTTTCCCTTCCTCCCGTGGACATTTCTTCGGCTATTCTTTCCATGCCGCCGCCGCGTGTCTCCACGTTTTTCCCCTCTTCTACCGTTGCTGCCTCCCCCTCTGTCTCTGGTCCTTCTTCTATAGGACCAGCTTGGATCTCTCAGCAGCTGAGCCAACAAAAGAGGAAAGTCCCCATCGCTCCGATGGACTTTTCGGTCATTCCAGCTAAAGGAGCAAAGAAGCACAAGCCGGTTACACGCTTCTCGAAGAGTGCTGCAGGTGAGAGAGTCATGGAAATAGCGTACCCCAACCCCCTCAAAGAGAAAGAAGATCTGTCTCTGACAGATTTCACCGTGACCCAAGTCACAATGGGGACATCCTCTGAAAGTCTCCAGGGGGAAGCTCTTTCATGATTGATGCACTCTGCAAAAGCTTCGAGAAGCGAAAAGAGGAGAAAAGGCTGCGAAGGAGCAGAACAAGTACTACTTCAAGCCTTACGAGAAGATGGGAAGTGCACCTCCCCCAGCTGCCGCCGAGACTCTGGCTGCTCGGTCGGAGAAGATCAATGAGTATTCAAAGATCGGCGGCGGGGTATGGCATTTTCTGCTTGGAGGAGCTAGATCCTCGAGGATAGTGAAAGAGTAATCGCGAGTATATCAGTTTATACCTAAAAACATCGAGAAGGTGAATAAGGAACTCCAAGCATTAGCGAGTCCGATATCGGAAGAGTTAGAACATGCTAGACTCCGGCCACGAGACCTTCCAACAAATGTTATTGTTGAGTCGAAGATGCAGTCAAGTTCGAGTCTTCGGTCATCAAGGGCCCTCAACAAAACTATGTCCACTTGGACTATCGGATAGATCAGCTGGAATTTGTTTTAGAAAAGATAGACAAGGTAAAGGAAGAGGCCCTGGATGCTGATGCATCAAATGGAGAAAATTGTCCTCGCCATGACTCCAGGGTTGCTCACTCCTTCCCTTACCTTGAGATCAGCTGATGACACTATCCGGATCTTCAAGGAGATAGCTTCTCAAGGGACAGGGCCAGAGGTCACATTCGACACTGAATCTATCAACAACCTACTGGCCTGTAGGGACTTCATCGGGTTCCTTATCGAGGCGGAGAAAGATTATTCCAAACTCCCGGAAAAGCTCATAGACGAGCGGGAGACTTGCGAAGCAATCGGTGAAGCGGCAAGGAGATCCGTCACAAGATCAATTTGGGCCGATGATTAGCAAGTTTTTGGAATACCGCGCTTAGTTCCACATATCATCACCTGAGCAGCATCAGAAACAGGCAACCCCTTTTCGGCCGCAGGATGATGATGATGAGTAGCTTCTTCTTCTTCTTCTTCTTCTTCTTCTTCTTCTTCTCTCTATTCTCCGACTTTCTTTTGAAATGTCTAAAATGTGTTGATCAAATGATGACATCATCCATGTTGCATCATGGGATGATGTCATCCACCAAGTTGTCAAAGTCAACATGACTTTTAGATATTTTGTAAATATCTTTGTAAATAAGTGGTTGGCTCCATTTTGCCTTCTCTCTCCCTCATCTTCTATAAATATGAGAATACTTGTTGTATTCAGGGGTGAACATTTTTCAGATAGAAATAGAAGTGAGGAGAGAAAGACTTTGAGCTTTCTTGTAACAGAAAAGAACAGTAATACAATTATTCAGACTTTGTGCTCAATAGCTGTGTTATACATTAGATCTTTCTTACGTTAGATCTGTATGTGTTTAATCTGTTGGATTCATATCTACTTTTCCGTCATTTGTTTATCAGTATTGCTTTGTTTATTTATGCAAGTAGGTTTGGCTCTGTTTACTACCAAACTAAAAACATAAATCTTCTGACCTTTCTGCTTTGGAATTCATTTCTTTTCTCCCTTCGGATCTGTTCTTTCTCTTCTCCCTCTTTCATTCCTTTCTTTTCGCAGCCTGGAACACTCTACTGGGATGAGATCCCAACCCCGAAGGCAGAATCTGTGAGACTTGCATAGGTTCCTGCTAGTAGAAATAGCAATAAACCAGTTTCGCTTTGCTGTCTCAAAGAGGGCTAAGATGGCCTTAGAATGAAGAAGGACAACTATATCTATGGAGGGACATGATATGTACGCTTTCATGTAAAGCTATTAAGAGCTCTACAATGAGCAAAGGGCTTTAAATCTCCTAGTATTGTAATTGTATGTCCCTCATGCTTCAGCTTGATGCATTGCTGAAATGTTGATGGCACGACCTACATGGCATGAATCCATGGTCAGCCTAGAAGCATATTATATGGAAGTTCCAAGTCTAGGACGTGAAACTTCATCTGATGGCAACTGGTGCCCACCTCCATGGGCAGCGTAATGGTGCCTACTGAATCTCTTTCTGCATTGTTGTATGTGGTGATAGTGATGATATGGGACTCAAGATCTACCTCTGAATGTCCCAATTGTTTGACTAATGTAAGCATGCAGATGTTCAATCCAGATCCGTTATCCACAAGCACCCATTTGATTTTCCTGCGGGTGACAACTACCTCAATGTATAAGGGAATATTATGTTTAGGATTCTCGGTAGGGACCTCCCTATGGTTGAAAGTGAGATGCTCACTGGGTGCAATATTTTCCATCGCGGTTTGAAGGTACGCAGGATCGACTTCTAAAGGCACTCCCGACCCCTGAAGAGTTTGATACAAAATGTCCTTATGCACATTGGATATCTTGAGAAGATCTAAGATCGAGATCTTAGCAGGTGTCCTCTCAAGTTGTTCTAAAAGGTTATATTTAGTAGTTTGTGGGGTCAACAAAGAGGGTTCCAGAATCATGAGGTGGGCACACCTTGTTACTGCAGCATAGTCCTTTCCCTTGATCCGGATGGTATTGACATGGTCAGTAGGGGAGTGAATACATCCGATAAGAGAATCGTAATGATTGTTATCTCTTTTGGTATACAAGTAATTCATGGCTTTATAGGTTTGGGATGACTCTCCCCGATCCGATTTTTCTTTTCCGACTTATCATGCTTAGGGAATGGTTCCTTATAAATCCCCATTTTCTCGTTAGGTGTTTACGTTTTGCCAGGGTTATCCACCTCTATCTCCCCATTATCAATGAGGTCCTGAATATAGTGGTGAAGCCGCAAAAATTTGTCTATCTTATGACCTTTAACGTGATGCATTTCACAGTATTCATGCTCCTTATACCATGAAGGTTTAGGAGCGTTGTCATCAAACGGTTGTGTTGTAGGATAGGTCATCATGTGGGCCGCATCCAATTGTTTTAGTATGACAGACAATGGTTCATTGAGGGAGGTGAATGTTTGTCACTTTGGTGGTGGTTGAATTGGGCCCTTAGTTTAAAAGGTTGACTGGTTTGGACCATTTGAACATGTTTGGAATCAATGATTCCATCTCCCACCACATTTTTGTTTTTGTTAAAGATCTTCGGATTTTTAGCGGGTTTGACACTTTGGTTTTCTTTAGATTGGGTTTAGAGGGTTCCTTTGGCAATAAGATCCTTTTCCATTTGAATCCCTTTCTCGATAACCTCCTCAAAGGTGCGGACACAATGAATTTGGAGGTGGAAAGCTATATCTGGGTTGAGATTAGGGAGAAAAATACTGACTAGTTGCTTCTCAGGGAAAGTGCAAGGGAAGCGACTAGCTATCCCTCTCCATCGTTGGAGGAAGCTAGCGAAGGTCTCATTTGGGCGTTGTTTTGCACCGCACAAGTCTACCATGGTGACGTCACTCTCTATGTTATATGAGAAATGACGCATGAATCTTTCTACTAATTCCGCCGGTGAAAATTGATCCTCGTGGTAAGTGCATAAACCATTCCAATGCTTGACCTCCGAGACTCTTAGGAAAAAGTCTAATGAGGTAATTATCACTATAAGACACCTCTTGACATGCCATGTAGAAATATTTAACATGATCCCTTAAGTCTCCCTTTCCTTTGTATTTGTCGAACTTTGGCATATCAAATTTCTTTGGAAAGGGTTGAAGAGTCATTGTCTTGTCAAAAGGATAGGGCATAGTTCTTCGTATTGGTATTTCCTAATACTCCCTATATTGCTTTCTTGTATACTCACAAGCATTGCTGTCATAGATTGCACTTCTTGTGTGAGTAATTTTCTCTAGTGGGAGAAGTGGGGACGTGTACACAATGATACCCCGTGTCTTCTTCTCCTTGGTTTTCTCGATGGAGTTCATGGATCCTTAACTTAGGCCTTGACTTTTGAACGTTCTTGTTTGTGTCTTTCTGCACTGGAAAGTAAGCAAAGCTAGTTGTCGCTTAGGTTACCGAGTTTTGTTGGATTGTGACTTGGTTTGTGTCTTCTTCTTCTAAAGGTTCTTCCTCTTTGTATTGTGGAGGTTCTTCCCCTGTCTCATATTCTATCTTGTTTCTTTGTGGCACTTTGATGAGGGGTATTATATGCCCTACCACTTTATCATTTTCGTGTAAGAAGTGGAAGCATGCCCGCTTGTTAAAATATCTTCCATATTGATAAGGGGGCATTCTTCCTTAGTAGTGTCATTTGTAGGTAATATTGGCTCATTCTCGGTGGGAAATTTGGCCTCTAATTCCACGACCCGTGCCAAAACTCTATCTTTGTTTCTAAGGAGAATCTCATCTAGTAGAGTAGGGTCAAAATCAAAATTCCACGTGTGGTGACTCTAATTAGTTTCCACTATGGTCGACCATTTCTTCTGTTTTCCTTTTCGTAGAAAATAATGGTCCTAGATCGTGTCTCGATAAATGGGTTTGACCCTTTTCTGTTAGAGGTTTCCCAAGCTTGCGCCTATTGTTCCTCATATGTTTGTTTCTTTAAACCTAGACGCGTCTTAGGAGCCATGTTTTCGTGATAATTTTCACTAAGGTAAGTTGTAGATTTGTTCAAAATTCAATGACTACCCCTAAGTGAAACACAAGATGTACGTGTTAAGAGTAAATTAATAGTGTGAGAATACCAATGTGATAGAATCATAAAGTCACTAATAAAACAATCGTTTGGTACCAAAACTTAATCAAATGAAGTACTTCCTAGACTACGTTTCAAAGTAATTTGTGATGCCAGATGATTAACAAGATGTCTCCACTTATGCCAAGTTTAAAGGAATGAACAAGACGTAAGTAAATACACGAATTTAAATGCGATCTCCCAATCAAGATATACGATGAGCAAGCTCAAGTATGATTAAGACCTATATCTCAAAAAGTGCCAATTATGATTTGTGAATGACACAAAAATATCACCAAGATATGTTAACCCACTTTGCAAGAAAGTGAAGTATTGATATCGAGGTGTTATTGATATAACATGCACAAATGGTAGTGCCTAACACCTTTTAAAATTGAGGTAATAATAAAACCAAACAAAAAATCTCAAAGTATAGCTAGGAATAGTTACGAATGTGTGCATCGTAATTGTACAATATAGGTATTTATGTCGAGTTTACAAGAAACAAGACATAAATATCGAAATTGTAATGATACGAGACAAACAAGCTAACTCCTCTATGGAAGTCTGCGGTGATAAACCACACCTAACTAAAATGACGATCTTGATGTGGGTATCAAGATCACTACCAAATGACGTGAAAATGCTTCCACTCACTTTAGATGTTTAACTAACCCAACCACAAATATGGATGGGCGTAAACGGACATAAAAGTGAGAGAAACAGTCGAATGGCAACACAAAGGTAATCACACCTCTTTTGATCAACAAAGTGTCAAAATAATATGAAGGAAATAAATCAAGAAAATGACAAAAATGCTAGCCTCACTTTGGTGAGTTTAACCTCGCCCTAAGGTAAGTAAAAACTAGGCGAAAGTAATATGTCACACGTTTCTAAAAAGAAGGTTCACAACTCAAAACTATTTTAAATCGGTCAAAGTGGGCTCTGGCCAAAGTATATTCTCCTAGGTGGTTCTCTCACCCTAGGTGTTACAAAGTTGCCACAAGCGAGCGTGATTTACCCAAAAATTCACACTGACTAGTTTGGGAGTATCTCGGCTTTACTTTACCTCCTTCAAGAATAGTAGGCAACTAGTGCATCTACATGTACTATCACCTGGGTCACCACAACTGACAACCTATAACGCTATCTCACAAGGGAATCACTAGTCAAGTAGGTAGTACGGAGCACTTCTCGTTTCGCCCACAAGGTTCCCTCTTGCATGGAATACTTTGGGGTTCCTGGAACCACCCCCATTGTTGTAGCTTAAGGCGTTATGCCAAAGGGGTTATGTTCCAGTTGAGTGGAGAGGGACGTACCCTTTTCCGAAACCTGCAATACAATGTTTTAAATATGTTGTTCTTTTTATCTTGTTTAATTAGGTGTGGTTTGCTTGAACACTTTTTGGCAACCTGTATAACAATTATATTAGTAGTTTTTGATTTCGTTTTGATTCCTCCTTTCTTTGACAAGCGTTTTTAGGTCCTGCACTCAAGCGTTAGTAGTTCTCTAAGAAAATCACATTATTTAAAAGAGGATTAAGAGTTACTTTTGATTCTCAAGATCATCCAAGGATGCAAGAGAAGAGCATACACAAAAATAATCCAACTAAAAAGTAAAGAAAATCTTTTCAATCAATGAACCATACAAAATTCTTGATAAATGTTCATTCCCCTAAACCAAAAGTGAAAGATGAAGTTTCTAATTTACCAAATGTTATAAAATGAAGACTAAAGTTGTTTTTGATTCTCAAGATCACCCTAAGGTGCAAGAGAAGAGCATACACAAACTTTATCCCAATTATAGAGAAATGGAAAACTTCAAATCAAATGACCATTGAAAAATGCTTTGTAAAAGGTTCATTCCCTTAAACCAAAAGTGAAAGATGAAATTTCCAATTTACCAAATGTTATAAAATGAAGACTAAAGTTGTTTTTGATTCTCAAGATCACCCTAAGGTGCAAGAGAAGAGCATACACAAACTTTATCCAAACTATAGAGAAAAGAAAAACTTCAAATCAAAAGACCATTGAAAAATGCTTTGTAAAAGGTTCATTCCCTTAATCCAAAAGTGAAAGATGAAGTTTCCAATTTACCAAATGTTATAAAATGAAGACTAAAGTTGCTTTTGATTCTCAAGATTACCCTAAGGTGTAAGAGAAGAGCTTACACAAACTTTATCCCAACTATATATAAATGGAAAACTTCAAATCAAAGGACCATTGAAAATTGCTTTGTAAAAGGTTCATTCCCTTAAGCAAAATGAATAATCAAATTTCCAACTTTAATCACAATGTTAAAAAGATATAGATCAAAGTTGTTTTTATTCTCAAGATCACCAAAAGGTGCAAGAGAAGATCATACACACACTTTGGTCTAAATTGAGTAAGCATGGAAATACAACATTCATCAAAACATTAGACATGTTAGAAAATGACTAGTTTTAAACTAACAGAAAAACCTACAATTTCTATAAGTATAAATCCAGAATTTATGTTTTCATTGCATAGTTAACTTCAATACCTTTCCAACAAAAAAATGGAGTCATTTCGAGTTTGGGAGCAAAAGTTATGGCCTTTGGAAGATGGGTTACGCATATGCTCTTACGCTCATGGGTATGCACTGACATGTACTCAAAAATGTAAAAAAACCGTCCCTTAATCTACAAAATGGGTAAATTTTTCCAACCAAGATTCAATTTTGATAACAACCCATCACATTAATATATGAATAGAAGACTCAATGATATCAAGCATTAACATACATGCTCAAGAATTTAAGATTTTCAAGAAATTGACAAAACTAACATGTAGAATGATGAAAAAGTAAGCTCTAAAAATGAAAACATGATGAAATCTTGAAATTTTCTCACCAAGATTAAATTTTGACAGCAACCCACCACATTAATATGTAAATAGAAGACTCAGCACTATCAAACACTAACCTACATGCTCTAGAATTTAAAATTTTCATAAATTGACACAACTAGCATGTAGAATGTTGAAAAAAGTAAGCTCTAAAAATGAAAACATGGAGAAATCTTGAAATTTTCCCATTAATTCCAATTTTGACAGCACTTCACCTCCTTCATACCTACAAGGAAAACCCAACACATGCAAACTCAACAACTCAAGTAAAAAAAAAAAAAGTTAGATCAACATGTGTAAAAGAGGGTTAGTAACCAAAAATGAAACTTAACTACAAAAACTTGAAATTAAGTGCAAAGAATAATGGAGTATGTCCCACCGGGCGTGCCAAATGTGTGCATGTGTTTGTTTTAAAAATAATGCTAATATGATAAAAGACTAACACCTAAATAGTCTGAATTAACAAGAATTGAACAACAAACTAAACACCATCAAGATAAGAATTAAACAAGGTTTAGATGCTAGCATTCATCAATACACACTTTGAAACTAACAATGCTAAATATCTAAACTCCTCTATTCTCTAACAACAAATAAATTAATGGACCTAAGTAAGCTCCATGGCTATTAAAATAGTTGTCCTTAGTATGCCAAGTAACCTAGGAATGAGGTCCTATCAAAGTCAAGCGCTACAAGACCCCTTTGACACCTCCCATATGACCTAAACACTTAAGAAAGAGGCTTAACTCTTCAAGATGATGAACTCTCAAAAGGGGAATGTGCAAGCTTTTAGTCTCTTTGCTATATTCTTTGCATTTGCTCTCACGGAGTTTAGGTGTAAATAAAAAGGTAGGTGGAGGGCTCTTTATATAGCCCAAAGGATAAAGGATTCAACACATTCTCATGAATGTGGGATAAAGGTAAAACATGATTAGGAATGGATAAGGTTGTTTTATTAAAGGTAACCTTACTTTAGAAGGGTTTAATACATGTTTAGCAAGTCATGGGAGTTGGGGGTGTTTTAATTAATCAAAGGTGATTAACTAATAGGTAGATGTAAGCCTTAGAATATAATTAGAGGAATATTAATATGATTTAGGCTATTAGAAGGGGATTAAATCAATTAAATATTTATTTATTGCTTACATGGAATGGAAAACTAATTAATTAATAATAATTAATTAGTCTAGGTAGAAGGGGTGATTTATTAACTAAGGTCGTTAATTAGGTATTTGTTGGATAGGCAACTTAATTAATTAGCTTAGTGTAATTAATTAATGATGATATGAAAGGAAAATGAGTGCTTTTGACGATATGTCGTTGATTTGGGAGAAAGGGGATAATTAGCGCAATTTAAGTATTTAAATTGCTTGGGCGTAATTATAGGTGTCTACATGTGTATCATGCAAGATATTCAAAATAAAATTACTTATGTAGCATGGTAAGATATCATCTTAAAATCATGTATGTAATGAGCTAATTGTCCCATGCAAGTATGTGATGTAAACTACATTAGCACAACTATAGTATGACCCTTGTGGGAAATATATAAACAATTGTAAACATAGGAGTGTTATGCCCCATGCAGTAAAAATGTAAGCACAATGAGATCCCATACGTGGTATATACCAAGTGGGTGAAAAAAATCATTGCAATTATATGAACAAGTTTCCTCCAATGGGTGAGGTGTAATCAATGTAAGTATAAAATATAATATGCCCCAAGTAGGAAAATGTAATCAACGTAAGGATGTAAGTAAAATGCCCTCAATGGGAAAGGTGTAATTAGTGTAAGAAAAGGGGCATCATTTCATTTTTGGGTGAATTTTGGGTACTGTAATCATAGGAATAAAATTCAACCCATTGTGGGAAATAAGTAATCAATAAAGTTTAGGAAATGATATGCCCCCTTACGAGAATGATGTAAACAATAAGGTCTTAAGAAATGAAATGCTACCATGTGTGTAAGATGTTAGCAATGAAGTCTAGAAAATGAAGCATTTTTGTGTGGGAAATGTGTAAGTAATGTAAGCACATAAATAAGATATCCTTATATATGGGGATAATATAATCAATGTAAGTATGGTGGTAAGATGGAATGTCATGTGCATAGTACAAGAAGTATAACTCATAAAATGATATTGCCCCAATGTGGATGAGGTATAAAAATTGTAAGATCCTAGTAAGATCCTTTCCCCCTTAGAAACATTATATGAATCATGACAACAAATAAAAAGGGTAAAATTTGTGTAAAATATGGATCATGTAACCGTTATCCAAAATCAGCTCCCACGCTATTTTGGGTGTTTTGAAAAGTTATGGGAAAAAATCATGTTTTGGGAAAAGTCTCAGTGTTCCGGGCCTTACTCTCCATCTTACCAAGCCTAACATTCCAAGGACTTATCCATTTTTAAAAGAAACATGTCAAAACATGGAAAAAAACAATAAAATTGGGTCATGGGGGCACAAATGGAATTGTTCCAAAGTTCCTTTGATTCACCGCATTACCACTCGAGCCGTATGAGGAGTTGGAATGGATAATTCAAAATTTCCAAACACTTGTGGAAATGTTCCAAATTTAATCTCATTCATAGATTATCTACATTGGTCATAAGGGTAAATAAAAAATTTAATCAAACATGTCAGGTTAATTGGGAACCACTAGACCGTTCTCGTGTTCCATTCATTTACCACCAACCGACATAAAGGGTATAAATGGAAGAGTTTAAATGAGTTATATTAGGGTGATGTTGGGGCTTAGTGGAATAGGTGGAACGTTCCAACATTCCTCGCATTCACAGAAACATCGATGAGAAAAGCGGAGTAAACAAGGGGAAAAGAGGAGGATATAATCCCCATAGGGAACTATGGAATAGTTCTCCCATTCCATCATCACGCTTATGATAGCCAACATTCCCCACCCAAGATAATTTAATGGGAAAAGTGACCATGTCATGCACAAGTAGAACTGTTCCACAGTTCCTCTAACCCCTTAAAACTCCAATCCAAAGGGAAAACAATTAAATCACTGAATGAAGGCACAAGAGGAAAATTTCTTATATTCCACGCGTTCTCCATAAATCTGCAGGGGCTGACTAGAGTTGGGTTTTTGGCCCTAAATTTTGATCTAGAGCTCAAAATTGCACATAATTGGTGGCATTGGAATTGTCTCATTGAGGGTTTCATTTTGGCATAAAGAAATAAGAAAAATGTTGTTTTGAGGGGTGAAAATGTAAACATGGGTTCAAGAGGGAAAAATGCATTTCAAGCTTCTACTAGTGAGATCTAATGGCATGTACAAGAGAAAGGGAAGGATTCCCATGCTTGGACTTGTAAAAATGATGACATTTTATCCTTGGTGGTTGGTTGAGTCAAAAGTGGCGAATTTCCCTTTCTTTTTCTCTTCTTTCTCTCCCCTTCTCTATATATTTTACAAAATGTGGACACTGTAGAATGAAAAGGCACCATGCCAAAATGGTTTCCCAAATATATTTGAGTTCCAAACCTTCATTTTGGACTCTCGCATGCATTTGGTGCCTTCTTTCATGGATGTAATCATCTGTACATACCTTGAAATAATAAAATCTTGCGTTTTTGGCTCTCTTTATTCCCTATACTTGTATTTCATTTGCATTCTTGCCTCCTATCTTTTCTTTGGTATGTTGTGTGTTTTGTATTTGTAGGTTGCTCCAATTTTTTTGTGTTTGTGTTAAAATGAAAGGTAAAATGTAGTTTTGTTCTATGACAGAAATGTCTATGTAGCACCCACTTCCCTTTGACACCTTTTGATGCTTATTTTGATAATATTGTTTACGTTATGGACATTATTATGTCTTGATTTAATATGATGTTAGATATTTGATCATGGATTATTATTGACCTTGATTTGGTTATGATGCATGATGATTGTTAGAGACACTTCATATGTGGATGATGATATACTATTTGACATGGATGTTTTATGAATGTTGTTCGGACATGTGATTTTGGATAGTATGAGTAGATCTAGAAAATGGATATTATATGATGATGATATAGTTGTTGATATAAATTGTATGTGATAATGTTAAATTTCCTTGATGTTGTTGTGATTCACATATTTAGATGATTTTGTGATTATATTTATATTCATTTTGGATGTTTTGGTATGGTCATGAGGTCGAAGGAGGTATTTGTGTTTTGTAGGTTAATATCACAACAAACATGGGGGGATTGAAGACTAACCACACTGGAATTCTAGGTGAATTCAACAGGGTCACCATGACAACTTGTTTTTTTGCGTTGTATTTGTTTATTGTTAGGGATTCCCATGGGGGGATCAAATTTAAATATGACCATGAGTTTTATGTAATTATTAATGTGGATACTTTTATTATTGTTTGTATGTATTTTATTACTAATGTGTCCCTTTCTTTTATTAATTGTGGTAGATTAATGTGAGAAATCATATGGTTAAAATTTAAATAAATCAAATTGGGATATGGGAAAGTAATAATGGAAGTTGTTGGCTTTTTATTTAATAGTTAAGGGATGTGTAAGAGTTGTGTAAGTTTGATTTTGGAGTAAGAAACACTCCACCTCCTTAGAAATTCGAATTTGTCCTTGGAGGCTGTTTTTGGAGGCTTGTGGGACAAGTAAAACTTGTCCCATACCTCTCAATTTAATTTATCAACCATACTTATGGTTGGAGGGGTGATTTTAGACTTTTATAATGTATTTTATTAATTATGTTGCAAGTTTTGATTACACTCTCTTACATCTTATTTAATTTGCAGTCCTTCGGGGGCTTTTGGAGTGTGCAAGTAAGTTGTCATATTTTCACCCACCTCTTCATTGTGCTTGGGAGAATGAAATTTTGTATTTTGTGTTTGGAGTTGAGGATGTGTGATGTGGCATCCTACATGGATCCACATCATCCTCTTCTCTTCCCTCTTCTATAAAATTCAAACTCTTTTCTTGTTTTGGGTTGTTGAATCATTTTGCATGCTTCTTTGGGGCACATTTTTGCTGTTTGGAGCTCTTGTGGATTGTGGAGGAGATTAGAGATAATTTTATACTTGGTATTGCTATTTTGGGACTGTGTTTTGGCATTAAAGCTTGCTGTTTGGAAACAAAAGCTACCATGGAGAGGTAGGAGCTTAGCTCTTCTTTTGTGATTGTTATTTCTTTTGTGTATGAATGAATGGTGCATGTTTTTGATTTATTTGTTGGCTGGTTGGGTAGACTGCCATATGGATGGTGTAGGAGAAGGCTATGGGGAATCCATGTGGGGGGGCATAAGGGAATGCAGTGGCATCATATTTTGTGGAGGGAGTTTGGGTTTGGGATCCACCATGGAAAAGAAATAGCTTACATTTATTACTTTGTGGGGGAATAAGGAAATATGTGGGGGGTATAAGGAGGGATTGTGGGGGGCATAAGGATATGTGTGGTGAAATTTATTGGTGGTTTGTTTGGTGGATGTCCAATTCCCATTGGGAGGCATAAGTAGCTTCCCCCATATTCCTTGCTCCTTTGGCTTCAATGATCAAGCCTGAGTTCTATTTTAATGTTGCAAATGCAGTTGTAAACTACTGCTTTTATTTGGATTGTGTTTTATATTGAATTATGCATGTTGAAAGAATGTTGTATGTTTGTGGAAGCCAGTTATTGCCATGGGTTGAATCACACCCCTTATTGTATTTTGGTTGGGGCTCGGGGCCAATGATGAAGGATGGATTCTCCTTTCGTTGGATGTCTTGGTTGGGTGGAGAGTGTTTCCTTTCCCCACTTTTGTTGTGATCAAATAAGAAGAAAAAGAAAACTTGCATGTTGTTGTTTTGGAGTAGAAGAAGATAGTTTTTTTAGCCCCTTGTGAAATATATTTCATTGTAATCTTTCCCACTTTGATGTGGATGAAATTGTATATATATTTGTGAAGAAAATACGTTGTAATTGGTTATGAAAGTTACTTATTTGAATTGTCAAAGATATTTATATTCTTTTAAGTTATTGGAAAGAAAGAAATAGAATTATGTTAATTGTTTATTGGGTCTCAAGTGGGTTGTTTTAACGGGCATCACAGTCTGCCCCCTCCCTCTACGTTTCCCCATTTTTATCTCATGGAGAGTGTCTATCCCCATTTTTATTGGTGATATCACCTCTTTTTAGCTTAGGATTTTATTTCCATGCATCTCTCTCTACTTGGTTACTTTGACGTGTTAGGATAATCTTAGCTTAGAGGTAGTTTTAGTGTTAGAATTAGGATAAGTAGATGATCCAACCTTATCTGGAGGTTCATTTCAATTTGTAAGGTTCCACACTTGGAGACAATCCCATGTTATCCAAAAGTATTGATATTCCATGATTGAATCCCATGGTACTACTTTTTCATGATAAAAATAACTATAACAAATACTCGATGAAGTTGCACATAGTAGGAACGAGTCACATATATAAACAAGCATAATACAAACATATTGGGGATGTTGTGATGTGGGAAAGTGGATTTACACTTAGTGATGTTGTTTATTTTTGCAATGCACTTATTGGAATAATTAATAGTACTCCACCTCCATGGCCCATGATCACATTCGATGATAGTGAGATAGTGGACAATGACTCAGATAAACATGCACCCTTTATTCACATTTATATCAATCAACAACCTATCCATAATGTCATGCTCAATAATGGTTCAAGAAAAAATGTATGCACCATGACATTTCTTACTACTTGGGGATATACTGAGCAACACCTATAAAAAAGCACATGAGTTGTTAAAGAGTATAATAAACATACACATGATACATTCAGATGCATTATGTAACCCCTTCACATGGGATCAACTAATTTGGCCACACCATAATAGATATGTGACACATTACGGTGACCTTGGATTCTAAGGCTTTGGGTTGTACCTTGTATCATACATTGATGCCTCAAGTACATCTATTGCAATCATTTATTAAGGTTTTAGGCTTCTCTTATGAATATTCTCTACAACCTATGATATTTACTAATTATATCGATAATACTTTCTTTAACACGATCATAACACCTATAAAACATTTATCTATTCAAACGGAACCTAACCTAATCAATTGGTAAACAATCCTACATTATCACATTTACTGTGTGTGCCACAATGCACCTATTTTTTCAAAGAATTATATAACGACTTATCAAGCAAATCATTGTGTCCTTAAATATAAGCTTACAAAGAAAAAAATATTCACTGAGGCATAAACATCATATAGGTATACTATGTTCACACTCTCATATGAAAAATATCCACACACTACAACATGCGCTTCTTTCTAGTTCACATAAACATACATTCAATACTCTTTAGACAAAAATATTACCCTTTAGTGTCTAGAGATGGGTATGACTCTTGGATCTCCTAATTCTCTTGATCTAATCATTATTTATAGATCTTTAATAATATTAAAAATAAAAACATTCCAAAATTCAAAAGCATTAAAATATTAAAAAAAATTTAAAACTGGAACTTGCATGACTTAAGCAACTAGTTTCTCCTTTACTTATTTTGTTTATCACATCATTTGTTAGATAACACGTTCTATTTTACTTTACATGTGTTTCACGTGTGTATGTAAGCATGATGTAAGACATAAATGATTGTACATGGATTTCAAATTTTGTACTTTCCCTCTACTTAGTGGCCTTGCCTTAAATGGGAACATTTCAAAACAAAGCACACTACAAATGGTTATTATATTAGGTAGTTTTTGATAAATGATATCAAGTGCTGAAAGTACCTATTATCCAAATAGATCTCTTAGAAATTTGGATAACTTGCATACACATTATGGCCCTAAGTTATTCATTGAATAATTGCACACACTCAAAATCACTTGGTACATTCCCTTGGTTGCAGTTTACCTGTGCACCCCTTTCCTTTTCTCCTTCCACTTCTCCCTTGCACCCACCTTTCACGCATTCACCTTCTTCCTAGTCAGCTTCTTCCCATCCCGTGCACCTTGCACTTACTACTAAGTCCTTGGCCCTTCGCACACCGCATCCATTACCTTGTAATAGTTGTGCCTTAACCATATGTTCTCTGCTCACTAGTTTTCCTCATCTCCCCACGTGCATCGCGCGTGCCCCTCCGCCTTCCTCTATTTTCTCTCGTGCACCCTTCCCTCATGACCTTCTATGCCAGATCATATTTTGACATGCTTAAGTGTGCCACGCACAACTAGTCAAAGAATGCCAACATGGTGCCGAATCCTTGCAACAAATCAATAAGTGACACGTGGTAGAAATGACAAATAGTTGTACAGTTGGCCATCATTTCAGCCAATCCACGTGTGCCATGTTATTTACATGTGATGATGACTCTGAAATCTTCTGACAACCATATCATCTGCTAAAAATATTAGATTAGCATGCACTGGACTTGTCATAGATCTGCCGACATTTCACATAAAGTGCAAAAATTCAAAATTCAAATTCTAGTGGATCTAGTAGGTGAGAAATGGGAAAACATCTTTCTAAACATTGATGAGTAGATTTGATTGCTCCAACCACCCAATTTGGTATGATCCACCCTCCTTTGTCTTCAACACGTCAAATAGGCATGGGGAAGCATATTTCATAGATTTCCAAGTGGATTTGCAGACATTGAATGCTTCTTGTTGGTGGTTGTGTTTCAAATTTGGGTTTTCCTCCTTTTCCCTTCTTCCTCTATGGATTCATCTATAAATGTAAGAGCAAGAATCATTTGTTATGTTGGACAATCTGGATCCTTGCACATTTTTCTAAGGAGTCCATATTTTATGTATCCTAAGTTGCAAACCTCTATGTTTGTCTCTTACATGTGGATATTGGCCTCCTTCATCATTATAACAGCTCTATGCATTTTTGGAAGTAATAAAAGCATTGTTTTATGACTATTCTCTCTCCTAACGTGTTTGCATTCTTTCTTCTTTCCTTTTCTTTTGTGTTGTGTGTTGGTTTTACTACTTTAGGTCCCCTACAGGCCCATATTTGGTTGTGCTCCATGGGAACGATCCGGTGAATGTGTATTTTTTGTGCTATTCATGCCTAGCCTCCTTTCATGCATTCCCTGTCATTATTGCTTAGAACAAATAGTGTTCATCCCTCTTTTCTCATGCTATCACCTTTTAGTGTAGTTTCTTTCATGTTATCCTTCTTTCCTTGGTCCCTTGGCATCATTAGCTTAGTTTTTTCTTTCAACACTAGGAGTAGCAGTATCATTAGAGATAGATAGAGGAACCGACCTTTTCTGGAGATCTGTCTCAAGGTCGCAAGATCCCACAACTTGGGGACTGTTCAATTTTGGTCTCAAACACCTCGGCCCTTTCGAGATCTAAGACGCGAGTGCACATTTGAGCAATGAACATTACCTAAAACTAAAAATAATAGGGTTTAATGATACCTTTCACCGAAAGTCACAATGTTAGGATGATGTGATGTGGGCAATGAATAAGGGCCACTCCTTTCAATGAGTGAAGATATCTACAAGAAAAGATAGCTAAACGAGAGAGATTAGATAAATAAGATGACGAAATACTTAGATAAGGCCAATTCAGGAAGATCATGTTCTTCTTTGTAGGTGGCCTAAGCTAGAATGGTGACAATCCGAGATATTCAAAGTAATCATACTAATAATCTTCATTTTTTTGTCATATGATGTCAAGGATCTCAAATTGTTCCTCGATATCCTCAAGGGTCGGTGCAAATTTGATGGTGCACAAAGTGAGCTCATGGAGGATGTCAAATTTCTCCCACATAAATGGTTTTGAATGATTGGAAGATCGTAAATGATTGATATTGGATGGGATTGACATGGAACAATCATCTATATCACATGCATGATTTCAAATAGAAAAATTATATCAGTCAAAATAATCTTCTTAACCGCTTCATATTGATGATTTCCTTCTCCATGTCCTGTCAAGCATCAACATCAAAGTCCTATGGTATTTGAAAATAATACTTATTGTTGTTTTTGTGTTTTTTTAATCCTCCTAAATAGTAATCAAATGTAGGGTCATTTTTTTCTTTGGCTAGCCAAGCATAAGTTAGCTCATATAAAAATAATGGTCAAGTCTTTCGAGAGACTAATCCATCAGATAGTCAACAAGTGGTTAAATGTGTTTAGATATATAAATAACAAATGCTAAAAAGAAGTGATTTGATAAAAAACTGAATTGATAGAAATCAAATGTGGTTGATGGAATCACTGGTAATTTAGAGAATAGTGGGAGATTCCTGTGAAAAAGTTGATCATTTGAAAAAATGTCAAACTGATTAAAAATAGAGACTAAAACGATTGTTTTGTATGTATAACTAGAATGGAAATAAGAGTAAAATATATGAGGTTACCTTTGATGCAAAAATGTTGTAAGGTGCTCACAGAGCAGATTGGGTTTATGATGATACATTTCATTTGTCTAACAATTTGAAGAGGATCATAAAGCTGCGTAGGTGCCCAAAATGATGTGTGATGGCCTCTTGGAGGGACGAAGTATCATTTGGGTTTGGAGATTACTAGAATAGTAAAGTTTTGCTCACAAGTTTGAAGATTTGAGATTGAATATTTCTGAAATAGGAGTTTGATCTCCTATTTATAATCATATGTGATTTGTTATAATCTTTGGTAATTTGGGAAATTCAGATAAACCCATTCGAAATTGGTTTCAACCGATTACAAATAAGGATTTTGGGTATGGGGATGAGGGTAAATGGTTAGGGACAGGTCAGTTGTGGTTAGGGAGTAAGAGGCTAGGGTAAAAATTATTAGGATAGGTTAAAGGTGGTTAGGAGGTTTTAGGGAGTTTAGGGTAAGTTTTAATAGGTAAATATGATTTGTGGGTGAAAAATAATTTTACGAGGTGAGTGAGGTGACTTGAATAATGATTAGAGTGATAGGTTTAATAGATTAATGTGTGTATATAGGGTGTAGGCGGGTGATGAAAACCTGATGTCTACATTTGCCCCTTTTTGTTGAGTGGTTTGTGATGGAAAAACTGCTAGACAAAAATGATTGAGATGGTTTGACTTGTGCTTGGATGGGTAATTCCCCCTCAACTGGGAGGTGGTTGCAACAGAGTATAGAATTCACCGGTTTGAAAGAGTTTGATGGATGAGATAGGTTCCTTTTAAATTTGTGTTTTACTTTGAGCTACCCCAAGATGAGGCATGGAAACAAGACTACCATGAGGGTGGATTTGATGCTATCATGGAGCCAAATGACGGAGGAACCAAAAGGTTTATAGTCCATGGATGTATAAATCACATGAATCAAGGGAAAGAGAAATGATCCCGACTGGCTATGTTATCCATGATTATGTTTCTAGAAAGGTGGACTTTTATGACTAGGAAGTCAAGTGATGGGGAACCAATGAGTTTGTGTCATATATATGTATGAATTTGGTCAAAAGTTAAGGTCAAAATCCAAGGTGGATTTTTGTAAAGGTGGGATTTTTTTGATTGATTGATTTTTTATTTTAGAAGGGGCTTGGGGCCCTAAAAAGGAGGCACATGCTTAAATAATGTGTTATTTTGGCAACAAATGATGAAAATGATGGTTTGAAATGAATTTTATATTTAAAGGGTGTGTTTTGATATTTTCAAGTGAATCTCTAGCGATTTAAGGAATCATAGGTGATTCCGGATGGAAATTTTTATGCCCTATAAATAGGAAATAATACCACAATAAATTCATTTTTACAAGCAGCTTCAAATATTTAGAGCTTTGTCTAGAGAGAGTTTGAGAGAAAAGAAAAGAATGGAGGTCTTAGAGGATCGACGAGACAAAGCGGCCCACCTAGAGAGGTAAGTACCCTTTTTGTGTTTTTGTGTGTTTTTAGTTAGTTTTATTTTTTTGGTTTTTAGCCCTATGTTAGGGAATGTTTGTCAAATTGCCAAAATCACTGACGATTTGGTAAAATCACCTTCGATTATGATGAAATGCCAACGATTATGGTGAATCACTAGTGACTGGATGAATATGTGTCTTCTTTTGATTTGATGTTGTAATTTGATGAAATTTTCAACTAAATGGTATTCTAATGGATGTTTTTATATTGTGGATGTAGGTGAGAGATAAATTAACTATACAAGATAGGATGCCATTAATTCTGGATGATGTACGTGTGTCATTTTCTGATGATGATTGGACTCACTTAGAGGACATGGCCCTATGAGCAATGCGTCACAATACACGTATCCATAGACAAAAAGGTTTATTTTTGCAGATCTAGTTAGAGAGATAGGATTATGTCATAGGGAATTTTTAGTTGCCGACGGGTGAGATGAACATCATCTTGGAGGATGTGCTCATGACCTTTAGATTACCTATTCAAGGTGAGTAGGTGAATTTGAATGATGAGACATAGAGGCCTGAGGTTATGAGGAGGCTATATGGTGATGAGGCAAATGGGGTGGAGTTCGCCTCACGTGGATTTTTTATATGGGGCACTATAAAATCCTAAGATAGAGGGTCAAGCACTCATGACCCTAATGATTATTGGTATCAGTTGTTATGCCTTTCATGAATCCGTTAGGGGTTGATTCTCATAAATGTTGATAGGGGTAGTATTAGACATGATGGACCAAAGAATTATTTTTACGTGGGACCCTTCATTTCTTGCATAGACTTACAAGGATTTTTGGTCATGGACGATTGGTCGAGGTTTAATATTAATGTGGAATTTGTTTTACAGTGCTAGGAATATGAGCACATTGTGGTTTCTTAGTTGAGGGGTCTACCGTGGGGAGGCTTGGTGACGTTGGGAGAGATAGCTGGATTTTTTCGATGGCAATCAGAAAAGGGACAATGTAGGACTGGTGTGGGGTGAGGAGCACTATTGAAATCTTCTTGCAAGGGTACATGATGATGACATGGGATGGAGATCACATATTGGATTCTCAGTATGATAGGGTGAGTTGATAACCACCCAACATGATATATTATCATGAGTACAAGGCCGACGATTGGGGGAGTGAGAGTTGATTAAATTTGGTTGATTCAGGTGATAATTTATATTGATTTAGGATGTTCCAGAGGTGGCTATGGCCTATAAGTGTGAGGATGGTGACATGGATATGCTACTCCCATTTATTACAGAATTTTGTGCTATCTCCAAAGTGAGGAGGGTGTGATGGGGGTGGATGATTGGATTACGTCCACGGTGGTAGATGATTCTTTCGTTAGTGAGGCTTACCCTATATGGTGGGATGCCCAAATTATTAGGATTGATAGGCAGGTATGATCTCGTGTGGAGGTACCTCCTCGGGGCGGGTGGTGAGGGAGAGGATGGAGGAGGTGAGGATGTTGGTAGTGGTGAGGATATGAAAACATTGGAGGCTACTATAGAGCGTTTAGAGGCTAAGAAGGTTACACTTTTGGCTGAGTGGATGACCTTGATTGTAGAAAGATATAATTTAGTTAGCGAGTGAGACAGATTGAGTCATCGATGTGCCGGTGTATAGGCAAAGATGACATCTTTAGATAAGGATTAATTAACCAACGAATTAAATATTGCAATAAAAATTAGTATGAACATTAGAATATGCAATAAATAAAAAATGAATAACAATGACATATTTACGTGGTAAAGCCCTAAGGGGTAAAAACCACAGTGAAAAGAGATATTCCATTAACCGATAAACATTACAGTCCAATATAAATCTCCTCACTTCTCTCCATCAATCCACAAAAAGTGTATTAAATCACTATGACCCATGGTCATATTTATTTGACCCCACGGGTCATGAACCTATTAAGTGATGGGATGTGACCTTATAAAAAGGCACCCCGATTTAATTTATTGATTAATAATAATCAATTAACATAAACAAACTTAGTTTATATTAAATAATAAAGAATATAAATATTCTTTATTATTTAATTATAAACTAAGGTTTATAGGCACTTAATATTACATTCTAACACCTCCCTTAATATTAAGTGGGGAACATATGCCAACATTACCTGTTTATACAACAAGATTTACAAATCCATAAACCATAGTGAAGGTTTAGGCTAGCATATCACATTTGAAGGATTTATACACCATCATGCTCAACTTACCTTTTGGTACAAAAGGATTTGGAATCCATAAATCAATAGTGAATGATTTAGGATAAACATGATTTGTGAGACTACATATCAAAATTTCTCATGGATAATATCTCAACCAAAATATCTAAGAGATTTTTATAACACAAGGACCTCCTTTACAAATAGATGCAATAAACTGGACTGTACACTGTAACTTAGAGTGACAAGTTTACAAAGATCATAAATATATTTTTACAATTCTTTACAATGGAGCAAAATTATAGAGGAGAAGGAGATAACAATCGGCCGACCATTAAGAGGTGACATTCCCATGCACACTCCCCCTCAATGGCAACTTTGAAAGGAAAAACATTTCATGAAGCTTGCAAAATTTTATAAAAAATAATGGATTCATAAAAATATTTGCAACTTGATCTTCAGTCGAGCAGTAGTGGAGATATATATCACCACAGAGAACCTCCTCTTAGATAAAATGCATATGAATCTCTATATGATCCATTCTCTAATGATAAACTAGATTATTAGCAAGAGTAATGTAACTATGACTGCCAAATAGAAGATGAGTACTTCCTTTAGCTTCTATTTGTCTCTTCCAACAACTGATTTAGCCACATGAATTATTTCGTTGCTTCCATTTCACTTCTATACTCTGTTCTGGTTGAAGAAATGGATGTTTTTGGCTACTTTTTAATGCTCCAAGTAATGACACCTACACCAAAATTGAATACATATCCAGTTTTAGACTTCGATCTATCACATCACCAACATGGTCAAAATCATAGTATCCATATAAATATGCATTTTTAGAAGAAGTATAATATAAAGCAAAATTAATTGTTTCTTTAATATAACACGATAGTCTTTTGGATAACTTCCAGTGATCCTGATATGATTCTTGCATAAATATTGAAGAAATACCTATTGCATAAGTAATGTCAGGTTTAATAATAGTAAGATAAATCAAACTACGTACAAGTTGCATGTAAAGAGGAGGATTAGATTTTTCACATGCAAGTTTAGGACCAAGTTTACATCCAACTTTTATAGGAATAACAACATGTTTACAATCTATCATATTGAACCTTTTAAGAAAATTAGTGGCATATTATGATTGAGATACAACAATAGAATTTTTATCTTGAAATATAGTCATGCGTAAGAAATGATGCTATAGACCTAAATCAACAATTTCAAATTATTGTTTCAATTTAGCTTTAATTTTCATAATTAACCTATTAGAATTAATAATAATAAGTAAATTGTCAACATACAATACAATGAGAATAAACTGATTTTCTTCAATTTTTACAAATAAGTCATTATCAAAAGAACAATTAGCAAAATCAATTTCATTAACAAATCTATTAATTTTTGCATACCAAGCTCTAGGATCTTGTTTCAGACCATATAAATATGTTTTCAGCTTACACACATACATTTCTTTACCAAGTTCTTCAAACCGTTTTGGTTGAGTCGTATAGATATTTATTCTTTTAAGTCACCATTCAAGAATGAATTCTTGATATCTATAGGATGGATTTCCCAACCATATTGAGAAGGTAAGGCAATAAGGATCCTTATTGTGCTCATTTTTACAACTGGTACAAAGGTTTCTACGTAGTCGATACTAGTTTTTTGAGTAAAACCTCAAGCTACTAACTTGGATTTGAATTTATCAACACTGCCATTAGCTTTATATTTGATTTTGTATAGCCATCTAGATCTGACTATACTTCATTTTTCAGGAGGGACATGATCCCAAGTCTCATTTTTTATAAGGGCGGTGAATTTAGATTTCATTTCATCTACCCATCTTTCTTCATAAGAAGCCTCTTCAAAATATTGGGGTTTAGGTTCATACATAGTCATTAGGGCATGACATGTATGTTGAATTCTAGTCATTTTTTGAAGGCTTTCAAGATTAGAGTCTTGAATGATAGACTTATCCCATTTAGGTCTTTTGGTTAAAGAGGAAACAAGAATATAATATTTTGCAACTATAATTTCATTTTTAACATCATCATTATCAATGTCATTATCATTATTTTTTTCTTCATTAGATTCATCATGAATAATAGAAATAGAATAAGATGAAGAAGAACAAAAAGGTTTTTCTAATGTTTTAACATTCCTATTCTCTATAACTTCTCATTTTACAGCATAAAATATCCTAAGACCTTTATTTCTATCTCTATAGCCTACAAATATACAAAGATAGGAGATTTGACGTAACTTATTCCTTTTGATTTGGGAATGAAGATAGATGTTGGGATACCAAATATTCTAAGATGAGACACATTTGGTTTTTGATTAGTCCATTTTTCTAAAGGAGTGGAATCAACTAAGGCTTTAGTGGGAACTATATTCATAATGTGAGCAATAATATTCATTGCTTCAACCCATAGAAATTCAGGGACTTGAGCTGAATGAAACATTGTTTTAGCCATTTCTAGAATGGTTCAATTTTCCTTTCCGCAATCCCATTTTGTTGAGAGAAATATGGATTTTTCAGTTCTCTTTTAGTACAACATTTGACACAAAACGATTCATATTCTTTACTAACATATTCTCCCACCTTGTCTATTCTAAGCCTCTTAATTTTATAACTAGAACTATTTTCAACTAAAGTTTTGAATTCTTAAAATTTATATAAGACATCATATTTATTTTTGAGGAAATAGGACTAAATCATATGAGAGAAATCATCAATAAAGTGACTTCATACAAAGAACCACATAGGGATGGAACTTCTGGGGGTCCTCTTACATCATTGTGGACCATTTCCAAAGGTTCATAAGAGTTTGCATTATGATGATTGTGAAAGGGATTTGAAAATTTCTTACCATGTAAGCACCCTTCACATGTTTCATGATCTTGGGAAATAGGTGGCAAAGCAGAAACTAGGCTAAGTCAAAACATGTCATACATGATCCTAAATTTTACATGACCTAATATTTCATGTCATAGTTACATGTCAATTCTATTTTGGGTTGACAAACAAGAAGAAGAAGTAAAGCCTTTAAACACATATAGACCATTCTTTTGTATGCCCTCAACTATAGTGACATCTAGTTCATCCTTATTAAATCATGTATCTTTTAACAAAATTATACTATAGTTATTCAATTTCAATTTAGGAAATAACAAAATTAGTGGAAGCACAATTGACTAAGATGGGGGTGAATCGGTCCTACAAATATTTCAATTCATTTACCATCACATACATTCATTGATTCATTCATCCATTTACCATCCATAACCATATATATGCACATTAGATGTGTATTAAGCATTCAAAACAACATGAAATAAATAAGAAGACACATGAACACCATATTTAAGTGGGAAACCCTTATGGGGAAGAAAAACCACTGAAACTTTTTTTATATTACTCACAACAAAGTAATTTAGTGAAGCATGAACTTCATAAGGAGAAGAAACCATACAAGGAGCATAAACCCCTAATTTAGTGAAGCACCCACTCCAAAAAGAGGTTACAACCCCCTAAGATGGCTAAGCACCGACTAAGCCACCTGATGAAGATTGATCTCTGATTTTTTTTATGCCACACCTGATGGA
The DNA here is from genome assembly GCA_018340775.1 of Taxus wallichiana var. yunnanensis. Taxonomy (NCBI): domain Eukaryota; kingdom Viridiplantae; phylum Streptophyta; class Pinopsida; order Cupressales; family Taxaceae; genus Taxus; species Taxus wallichiana. The sequence goes on from CM031241.1 coordinate 742,460,929, forward strand.
GATCTCTAATTCAACCCACACACCTTTCCTCAAACCATAGGTCTTTAATATTACACAATCTTATTCATTCTCAACTTTCCATGGATCTAAACACTTGCACTCATGATCTCAATCATTATTCAACCTGTCATTATCTTCCTCATCCTTCAAATCATGTAATCATACACTTTTCTCTAGGTCACACTTTTCCCTCCAAGAGCACTAGCCCACAAATGGAATCAAAACACTATCTTTATATGCTTTTCTTCATCAAAACGTGAGAGAGGTAGGTCCCTCATGAATTATTCAACCCATACATCTTAAAAACATCCCAAAAACATCATTACAATGGTCACATATGACCCATCTAAGTCGTTCTAGCCTCAAAACCCTACCACTAGAATGTGAAAATCCCACTCGATATCCATAATTCATCATACATGTGTAATACACCATGTAAACATCAACTATGGTCACAATTTACTTGAACCAATCAGATTATCTAATTTAATGGGCCCATTTATCTACCCATCACCTACATGTGTATCTACCCCACTTATCTCATCATCACCGCCTACTCCCATCCTTGATATTTTTCCTACGGATCCTTCGAGAGCTATCCCCACATCAACTATATCCACCATTTCCTTACCTACCACATTAACTTCCACCGCTTCTCTCATATCTACATCTAGTTCTACTTTTACCACATCTTTATTGGCTTCAACTCGCACCCACCTCTTCATCCACACCTATCCTAACCCTACTTACTATGACTAACCCATCATCAACATCCTGTCCTAAACACACTTATCACTACACTTATATCTACTACACAAAAAATCCACCCATATATGTCTTGACATCATTATCACACATTTCTTTACCCATGCCCACATCCACCATTCCCACATCTACATCTACATCTACTATCAGACCAATCATGCCTCCTCAGTCCAAAAACATATCCACAATGCATACCTTGAAACACCTAAGACAAACACTAAAGGCACTCCTACCTCTTCCAAAAACCCCTCATTTCTAGATCAAACAATCTAAAACCCGCCTCATCTCTTTCTCACATATACTTCATTAACCACATGATCCAAACACCCTTATTTTATTCACACCTATGCTTGTAATCAATTATATACCAACATTTACCCCATCCACCTTATTAGATACCACTCCTCCATCCACATCAATTCCACCATTACCTATCATACCATCCATAGAATCAATCCCAGTTCCTCTTTCTACACTTCTACCTACACCTACCACATCGACCATCATAACCACATCTCCTACATCATCATCTTCTCCTCCCACATCCTTTGAATAATATTGGAGAGAAATACAACTTGCAACAACCATAGGTGACCCTCAGTCTCATCTACACAACCATACATTTCTTCACCTTAGACCAAATCATGCAAAAATTACTTCCCCATCAACCACAACATCATCTTCAGATCCACCATTCGAAATAATTGTCATCCCCTCTAAGGTTACTCCTTCATAAACCAAATCAAAAACCCCGTTCCTTTAAAAACTTTCCCTTGTGTTCCCTTACGAAAGATAGGCATTCCTCTAACCAAGATCAAACCTACATCATCCATCTTGGGGCCACATCCATCTATCCTAAGACCACCTCCTTCATCATGATCAATCAACCAATCCAAATCCAAATAGTATGAATCCCTCCTAGGACCAACTCCTTCATCAATAACACTCCCATCCACCAACCAATCCAAACCAAAATCATCCAACCCTTCTTCTTCTAAAACACCAATCACCATCAAAGATGAAAACAAAACACCAAGATCTCGAAACAATTCACCCCCATCCTTGACATCTAGAACATCTCCTGTCACATATATTGAATCCTATGTGGAAGTCCTACGACATCTACTCCAAATTTCCTCCATCACACTTCCTCCTATCAGGGCCTTTGATCTAAACCATCTGAAGCCATTATGGTTTTAACCCCACCACAGTTTATCCTACCATCATACCCCGAGTCATGACACCAAAAAATGTAAGGCCCTATAAATCATCATCCATGGTATTATCAAGAGAGAGGAACTTCTCGAGGACTCCTATTCTCGATCTACCATCTCTTCCATGACTAATTCCACTTCCATTTCCACCTCTCCATCTGTAGGATCCAGAAGGCCTTCTCTTTCATCCACCACTTCTTCACATACCCCCTCTTAGCAAACATCCTCCCTTATTCATCGATACAATTTTCTTTGATACACCGTCTCTAAGATCTTTGATCCTATAAACCATCTATATTTTTCATCCTTCCATGGATCCCATCCCATCTCTTTTGACATCGACTAGCTCATCCACATATCTCTTGCTAGGGAGAGTACTTTCTCATGGTTGTTGATTCTTCCACATCTTCTTTCTCATCATCCTATCCCCGTAGCCTCTTCGACACTAGGAAACTTCATTCTAGGATCTTTATTCTTATGGATTGGATCCTCTCCATACCTGACATTATCTTATCCTTTCTAGTTCATCTCATCTAATCATATCATCCAATTTTAATCCGTCATCTTCTCCCCCTAGGAATGCCTTTGTGGCCATATTTGTGCTTCCCTTGGGAGAACCATGGATCTATCTAAGGCCCACCCTCATGGCCATATAATCTCATCCTAAAATCACTTTAGTAACTATTACTCTTGTTTTCCCAAGAAAACATGTATTTACTCAAGCTTCATGATCCTTAGCTGACTTATCTCAACCTACCTAAAAATCAAATTTGTCTTGACCAAACCTTTCCATCTATCTTTTTACCCAAAATCCCCTATCATAGACAAGGGGATATCATCGGTCTTATTAATCATTGGTCTTCATAACAACATCACTCCATCATCACTGCAACTAAATATTTCACTAAGTGGGTGGAAGTAATTCCCCTCACTTCAATAAAATCCGGTCTAATCATTAACTTTATCTACGAGCACGTCATTTACCACTTTGGTGTTCCTCACAAACTCATCAAGGAAAAGGAAATTCCTTTGAAAAAAAATATATTAAGAATATTTTCCACTCATTTAACATCCAACTCAGCTTCTCTTCTCTATACTATCCTCAAGCTAATGGCCAAGTCAAAGCCACTAATAAAACTCTTCAACACATTCTTGTAAAAACTATTGACCACCAGACGTAACTAACATATTCGTCTCCCCTTCACTCTGTGGGCTTATCAAACTAACATCCACTCCTACACAGGGGCTACCCCCTTTTCACTTGTGTATGGTTCCGAAGTCATCTTCCTCTCAAAGATAATATTTTTGTCTTTGTACGTTTACCTTTGAAACTTCATCTTTGATGAAGATTATCGCTAAGCATTTCTAACACAACTTGAGTTGTAAGATGAGTGTCACCTTCTCACTCTTGAAAACCATCATGTTTATCAAGGGTGCATCAAATTTTCTTACAAAAAACACATCAAAGAACACAAATTTAATGTCGGTGACCTCATTCTCAAAGAAAATCAAAACATCACTACTCTAGAAAGGAGCCAACATGGAAAGTTTTACCCTAATGGATTGGACCATACATTATCATGCATAAGTATGGGTCAGGAGCCTATTGATTGGTCTCGCTTGATGGTAAACCAGAGGTAGAACCTCTTAATGCATTGCACTTGTGACCATTATACTACTAGTTTATCTTCCAGTGAGCTCGTAGTCATATCCTTAGATCATCCCTTCATCATTAGCCTCTTTGTCTTTCATCATAGAGATTTGGAATTATATCGTCATCCATCACTTTCCTATATGTGACCTTAAATACAAACACCATGGATCTACTCGTAACACATTCCTTATGGATAGGTTATCCCATCTTGTTGAGAACTCCATGATCATCACATCTATCACCATTTGATTCACCTATTGGAACCATGCAAAGGGTCCAAAGTGGTGTCTCTTATACATTCCTTGTCCCTCATGAGTGGTATACTTAGCTATTCCCAACTCTTCCCCATGTAAAAATCAAAATCCAAGGATGCTCCAATCAAAATTCAAATCACTCAAACAAAGTCTCTGTTTCCTTGAAGGACAATTGTTCATGCAAAAAAATTAAATCAATCAAAGTCAAATAAAATAAACAAATAGAACCGATCCCTCAAAGGACGACTATTATATATTGTATATTTTGCCATCTATATTACATACATATAAATTATACCATACCCTTAAAGGATGGATACTCTTTTTATCATGGAATTTAAGGCTTTCCACATTGATCAATCTTCCATTTTATCAACATCCTAAGAAAGCTTCACGTATTGATCAAATTTCTTCTAGCATTGCTCTTCCCCCTTTCCTAGAGTTGGGGCATAGATTTAGGGAACACCACTCATGGTGAACCCTCTTCCCACATACAAGTTACATCTCAAACCCCTTTTTGTGTCAAAATTAGGTCCATGAGTCCATCCCATCCTTGTATCTTTATAATCTTTGATATACCTAACTGACGTTGGTTACATTCTAACATCATGTTTTGGTTGCATGTACCTTACATTATTTGGATCCCCTCTTGTTTACCTCCAATACAATTGGAGGAATCCTTTCTTCACATGTTCCTTGATTTGACGTAACATCGTTCATACCCATGGGTCATTATTATTGAGTTGTGTTTTATTCTAAACCCCTTTTCCATCCAACTTTTTCATCTCTTCTTTGTTCTATTTCAACCACATCCTTCTCTATCTATTTACCTACTCATGTCTACACCCATAATTCATCACGACTATTTACGCATTATTAAAGAATCCTTATTAAATTTAAAATTTATCATCACATTTCAATATAAAATATGACATCATCATTAACCACAACATCACATCCAACATCATAGTGTAAAAATCTAAGTAAAAGTAAATCATTTCATCTTATACTTTTACCATCATCATCAAATATAAGTAAAACATGTAATCAATCCTAATTAGCACCACATATCCACATCATCATCAATATCATAAATAAAATAATCAACATTACACAATGCACATATGTTAAATCAAGACAAAATCATGTATATATATACATATACATATACATACATACATACATACATACATACATACATACATACATACATACATACATACATATCACATATATATACATATATATATATATATATATCATCAAAATCAAGTGTATCAATAAATCATTGCCCTTTAACGGGGCTCTATGAAAGCAGAGATATCGGTAAAACTAGAAAAGTGAATGTAAAAGAGCTTAATATCCTACCCTATATGGCATGTCCCTCTATTTGTATATCATCCTCATCACCTCCACTCTGGCCCTCTCTTTGATGTGGTTGAGCTACACTTGTTGTGCTCCTAGATGGGAAAAATCCATCTCACGCTCTCCACCGTAGATACTCCCAATATCATAATGTCTTGAAAACTTGTTGATCATGATACCCTCATAGTACTTAGCCTCTACAACTAAGGAATTTTTATATATCAATATAAATCATACCGGAAGGCACCATCTCTCATCCTCCATGTGGTGCTTCCTATCCAAGATAGTCTTGGTAGAGAGCATGGTAGAAAGATCTCCAAAATGGACCCTATAAGCCTCCCTCTACAAGTGGTACCGATCCATATCCTATACAACTGTGTCCCTCTCCTAGACCATAATGCCTCTCTCCACCCTCATCTGGTCTAACTCAGCGCAAAACCGTGCTAACTTTGCAGTCTCTCCAAATCTCCCATCTCCCCAATCTCCATCTCCACTACCTCCTCCTCTCTGCTCCCTCTATAGCCACCCTAGTTGCCTAGATGATGGTCATCCAATTACCAAATCCCGCTTTGAATCCTACGTCGTCATCATCATCCCATAGTTAAGCCTCCTCCTCTAATGGATCTTCCATGATAGGGCTCGATAGCTGATGAGTGCATTATTTTGCTTATTATATCATCTATGAGGTTATTTATTTGTTCTTAAAACATGTTAATTAGTGCATAGGGATGCTTTATATAGTTATATCCTAGTAAATTTAATGCATTTCTCTTGTTCTTGTTTCATGCAAACTGTTGACCATAGAAATTCCCACTAATCACCTCTATGAGTAAATGTGGTGACATGTGTAGGATAATAACGAGCATTTACTACCAATTATAGAAGTTGTAATCAAGGAGGCCGAGTTTGTAGCCATCATGCCATCATGGAGGAATTTTTCCACAACAAGCCTACAAACGTGAATCTTGTTTTTGGCATTATTGTAGGATTTCAATGAAACTTTAATAAGGTTGTTAGTGGATGAATTCGGTGCCTATAATTATGGCACATTGTGTAACTGACTATGTCTATATAGACATCCTCTTGAGAATAATTTAGTAGTTAGTTGATAATAGCAAGTTTATAGTACAATGATCTACCAATTAGTATTTACTTTGCAATGTTATGTTGAGCATGTCTCAGAACTTATTCAAATTAATATAGTTGATGCCATTTTGAATATCATCTGGTGTTGAGAGTACCTCCATCCCAAGGAAGAGAAAGGGCCCACTCGACCAAGGCAATTGGAGGATTTACATTTCATGCATGATTGTGGTTTTTTGATAAGTTCATATTTGAATGCTTATTTGAATGTAATTACTTATTTCCTTTCTTTGGCATATTTCTTTTTTGTTATTTCAATTTAGAGTGTGTTATTTCAATTCTTCTATTTCAATTCAATATGTGTGTGTTATTTGAATTATATTATCTTAATTCAATTTATGCATTTCAATTATAGTAAAGTATTTCCTTTAAACACATTTTATTACAACAACGTTGTTTCAGTAGTTTAACATTATATTTCTGTTGATTATTGGAGACAAGGGGAAACACGCCAACCAAACCCTCCTAAAAGGAACCACCAAACAACTAAGTTGCATAAAGCTTCATTACATACAACCTTGGACACACAACCCTGGTTTTATAATGACACTAGCAGAAGAATCTATTAGTTAAATGATTGGAGAATACAATGACCCATCATTTTTTGTGCCATTTTGGAGACACGTTAAAAACAACACAAAATTTTATTCACCTTACATACTATGGGTGTTAATGAAGTTAATCTATGAAACCAATAGAATTCCTAGGTCTTGTTTACACAACCAAACTTGATTCACAGGACACAAGTTGTTCAAGTGATATTTATACCTCGACATATCCAAATAATATCTCCAAATAGAGCACAACTAGGGAACATTGAAAGTGACACTGAATCTAATACAACATCTATAATCCCTTCTAAATAATCCACATCATATTATCTAGAACTAGAACAACCTTCTAAGATGGGGGACAATATGAATGATGAGGACCAACCATTGGGTAGAACCTTTACTTATCCAATCATCCTCAATGAAGATGAGGATGCACCCATGAAGAACATTTCTCCATCTATCCTCCCTATCTTTTGAGGAATGTCCATAGAAGACCCAGACCAGTTCTTATTTGAATTCAAAGTTCTTTTCCAGACATATGACTACAAAATAGACAACCAAAAATCAAACTATTCCCTTCCACCCTCAAAGACTCTGCTATGAGGTGGTTCATGGGATTTTCCCCTAACTCCATTCATTCATGGGAGAACATGGAGACAACCTTTTTGGAAAAATATCAAGACTAATGTAGGGGAAGAGATAAGAGAGAATAATTCTTCCAGATAAAGCAAAAAGAAGATGAAAATATGGAAGATTATCTAGACATATTTCTCTTTCTCCATAGAAGGAGTGGTTATGAGTTACATGCAGAAATCACTAAGACAATTTTCCTTAAAGGACTTGATGAGGAAACCAAGGATTCTCTCCATCTCATGGGAGGAGGTGATGTACACAAACTCACCATGCCACAAATTATTGAGCTATGTATAAGTTAATATAGAACAAGAGGAGGTATAGGAAAAGAAAAACATCAAAGAATTCCCTATGTGCCTCATAATTTCTCAAAGAAATGGCTAACATGAAAAAAACATCCTGTCACAATTGACATCAACCATAGATGGGCTAAAATCCAAGACTAATGTTACAAAGGAAACTTTAGATATATATTTTCCTAAATGCAGGAAGAGACATAATTTGAGAGAATTCCCTTTGCATGCTTAAGTTTTGATGTCTCTGATCATGATACCAATCATTGTAATCTCTTACCTCAACTGAAAGAGAGATTAAACACTATAGCTCAATCAAATGCAAATGTAAACTTCATGCAACGATTAAATAATCAATTTGGTTATGCCCCTTGACCTTCTTAGAACCCTTGGGTGATGCCATGGCTGAATCAGCTCCTCCACCAACTTGGGGACAACCTAAATGGGCACCACAAAATTGGGTAGCCTATCCACAACCACCACCATGGGTACCCCCATACAATCAGCAAGGTTGGGCACCTCCAACTAATATACCACCATGGAAAAACCAACAATGGGCACCTCAAAAATACTAATCAACCAAGGAGGTTTATACAACAACAAGATTTAATGCCCCCACCACAACAAAACTATTAGCAAGAGTAAGTAACACAAACTCAACTTCCATCTCAGCCTGTCTTGAACCCCAAAAATCAACAAACAACTTCAATTAATGAAGCAGACATGGTGAGACTATGTAGATGAATGCCATTAATAATGTATAGCTGAGGTCTGGAAGGACAATAAAAATCCTCCTATTGTTATCACTGAGTTACCTAAGGAAAATGAGTAGATACCAGAGGAAAATGAGGATATACCTGAGGAAAATAAGGAAAATGAACATGTTTCATAAACATGAGCCACTAGGAACAAAAATGTGCATGAATCTCCTTTCCCAAAACGGTTGAAAGAAACACAAAATGAGGAAGAAACAACACTAGTTTAGGAGTTGAAAAATATGAACATTGAAGTCCCACTTCTGAGAGCAATATGGGAAATTCCAGAGTTAAATTAGACCGTTAGAGGTCATTATATAAAAACACCAGAAGAAAGAGGAAGTACCCAAAAATAGTCAAAGTGGAGGGAAATCTAGCTGATCTTGTGGCTGGAAAGCTTCTTTCACCAAAGTATGGGGATCCTAAGAGTCTAATTATTACTATTTTGTAAATGGTCATTCAATATCTAATGTATTGGTAGATCTAGGTGTTGTTATCAATGTTATAACAACAAATATGTTCAATATGATGTCTTTAACAAGATTATAGCCAACCAATACCATTCTTAAATTGGCATATCAATCTATTTCTATACCAGATGGAGTGATTGAGGATGTTATGGTCACGGTTTAATATTGGGAGTATCTTGTTGATTTTATGGTCTTACAACCTAAATCTTGGAATTTGGGATACCCAATCATCTTAGGAAGGCCCTGGTTAGCTACTATTGTTGCATACATTGATTGTAGGTTAGGAAAAATGACTATTTTGAATGGGAAAAAGAAAAGAAAATTTCACTTTATCCTCCTACCCAGCCATATGTGGATGTTTGTGACCGTGTATGGGTTGATTTTTCAGAAACTAACAATATGAGTTCTTCTTATTTGGCCACTATTACAGTGAAAAATCACATGGAAGAAATTGTTGAGTTATACACAATGTTTGATAGCAAGGACACCATAGCTACGAAAACTAGAACTATGGCTCTGGAAATTCAAACTGAGGCTACGAAACCACTATTTCAAGTTCAACGAGATAATATCACTGAGGTAAGTGACATTTCTATTAGAAATTGTGAAGAAATCTATGCTTATCATGAAGAATATACTGATCACGATTTCCAATTTCCTTTAGCCAAGGTTTTGTCCCTTGAAAACATGACTATTTTGCACATGCTACAACCTCATGTTTGTCCCTTGAATTCTTTAATTGCTGATGTAGAGCTTTCTATTCGAAAGATACTAAACAAGTGACTATTGACATAGGAAAAGAACTGACCATTGGTAATAATTTAGAAGCCAACCAAGATACTAGGGTCATAGAAATCTTGAGGAAGCATTCCAAAGATTTTTCTTGGGATTATATTGACATGAAAGGGATTCATCCAAGCATCTGAACTCACCATATTTACACTGAGGATGTTAAACCTATTTGACATCCACAAAGAAGAATTAATCCAACACTTAGAGACATTGTCAAAGATGAGATAGAAAAACTGTTGAAGGTAGGATTCATATATCCTATATTTGATAGTCAATGTGTATCACCATTAGTAATAGTTCTTAAGAAAAATGGTAAGTGGAGAATTTGCATAGACTATAGGTAACTTAATAAGGCCACCAAGAAGGATTAATTTCCCCTACCCTTTATTGATCAAGTTTTGGAAAATCTAGCAGGAATGAAATATTTCTCCTTCTTGGATGGGTTTAGTGGGTATAACCAAATTAGTATAGCCCCGATCGTGACAAAACCACCTTCACTTGTTCCTACAGTAGATTTACATATAGATTTCTACCATTTGGGATTTGTAATGCACTGTTACCTTCCAGAGAGTAGAGTAGTTTTGGCCATTTTTATAGATCTTACTTGTAAAATTATTAAAGATGTCAAAAACACCAACTTTGTTGATAAAGTTTACATGGATAAATTTATTGTCCACGGTTCAAATTTTTGATGAATCTTTAAACAATCTTGTAAAATTATTAACTAGATGTCAAAAACACCAATTATCCCCTTTAGTCAACGATAATGGTCGATCAAAATTGTCAGTTCATCATATTTTCCTCATATCATCATTAATTTAATTACACTAAGCAAATTAATTAAGTTGACACCTATATCCAACAAATACCCTAAATTAATTATCCCCTTTCTCACAAATCAACGACATAATAAATCATTTTCCCTCATATCATCATTAATTAATTACCTAAGCTAATTAATTAAGTTGCTTATCCAACAAATACCCTAATTAATTAATTATTAATTAATTAGCTTTCCTTCCATTTAACCAATAAATCAATATTTAATTGATTTAATCCCCTTATAATAGCCTAAATCGTACTAATATTCCTCTAATTAGCTTCTATAAGCTTACATCTACCTATTAATTAATCACCTTTGATTAATTAAAATCCCCCAACTCCCATAACTTGTTAAACATGTATTAAACCCTTCTAAAGTAAGGTTACCTTTAATAAAGCAACCTTATCCATTCCTAATCATGTTTTACCTTTATCCCACATTCATGAGAATGTGTTGAATCCTTTATCCTTTGGGCTATATAAAGAGCCCTCCACCTACCTTTTTACTTACACCTAAACTTTCTAAGAGAGCAAATGCAAAGCATATAGCAAAGAGACTAAGAGCTTGCACCTTGCCCTTTTGAGAGTTCATCATCTTGAAGAGTTAAGCCTCTTTCTTAAAGTGCTTGGGTCATATGGGAGGTGTCAAAAGGGTCTTCAGAGCCCAACTTTGATTAGCCCCCATTCCTAGGTTCTTGGAGCATTAAGGACAACTATTTTGATAGCCATGGAGCTTACTTAGGTCCATTCATTTATTTTTTGTTAGAGAATAGAGGAGTTTAGATATTTAGCATTGTTAGTTTCAAAGTTTGTATTGATGAATGCTAAAGATCTAACCCTTGTTTAATTCTTATCATGATGGTGTTTATGCTTTGTTTTAGCTAAATTGTAGAACTATTTTAGGTGGTAGTTCTTGCTTCATTTGATTTAGCATTAAGCAAATTATACATGCACACATTTGGCACGCCTGGTGGGACTTACTCCATTGTCCTTTGCACTTAATTTCAAGTTTTTGTAGTTAAGTTTTATTTTTGGTTACTAACCCTCTTTTACACATGTTGATCTAACTTGTTTTTTTTAACATGTTTTGTTGAGTTTGCATGTGTTGGGTCTTCCTTGTAGGTATGAAGGAGGTGAAGTGCTGTCAAAATTGGACTTGAGGGGAAAATTTCAAGATTTCTCCATGTTTTCATTTTTAGAGCTTACTTTTTCAACATTCTACATGCTAGTTTTGTCAATTTCTTGAAGATTTTAAATTCTTGAGCATGTAGGTTAGTGTTTGATAGTGCTGAGTCTTCTATTTACATATTAATGTGGTGGGTTGCTGTCAAAATTTAATCTTGGTGAGAAAATTTCAAGATTTCATCATGTTTTCATTTTTTGAGCTTACTTTTTCAACATTTTACATGCTAGTTTTGTCAATTTCTTGAAAATTTTCAATTCTTGAGCATGTAGGTTAGTGTTTGATAGTGCTGAGTCTTATATTTGCATATTAATGTGGTGGGTTGCTGTCAAAATTTAATGTTGGTGAGAAAATTTCAAGATTTCATCATGTTTTCATTTTTAGAGCTTACTTTTTCATCATTCTACATGCTAGTTTTGTCAATTTCTTGAAAATCTTAAATTCTTGAGCATGTATGTTAATGTTTGATAGCGTTGAGTCTTCTATTCATATATTAATGTGATGGGTTGTTGTCAAAATTGAATCTTGGTTGGAAAAATTTGCCCATTTTACATATTAAGGGACGTTTTTTTTGACATTTTTTAAGTGCATGTCAAGTGCATACCCATGAGCATAAGAGCATATGCGTAACCCATCTTCCGAAGGCCATAACTTTTGCTCCCAACCTCGAAATGACTCCATTTTTTTTGCGTTGGAAAGGTATTGAAGTTAACTATGCAATGAAAACATAAATTTGGGATTTACACTTATAGAAGTTGTAGGTTTTTCTGTTATTTTAAAACTGGTCATTTTCTAACATGTCTAATGTTTTGATGAATGTTGTATTTCCATGCTTACTCGATTTAGATCAAAGCGTGTGTGTATGCTCTTCTCTTGCACCTTTTGGTGATCTTGAGAATCAAAAACAACTTTGATCTATATCTTTTTAACATTGGGATTAAACTTGGAAATTTAATTATTCATTTTGCTTAAGGGAATGAACCTTTTACAAAGCATTTTTCAACGGTCCTTTGATTTGAAGTTTTCCATTTCTATATAGTTGGGATAAAGTTTGTGTATGCTCTTCTCTTGCACCTTAGGGTGATCTTGAGAATCAAAAGCAACTTTAGTCTTCATTTTATAACATTTGGTAAATTGGAAACTTCATCTTTCACTTTTGGTTTAAGGGAATGAACATTTATCAAAAATTTTGTATGGTTCATTGATTGAAAAGATTTTATTTACTTTTTAGTTGGATTATTTGTTGTGTATGCTCTTCTTACATCCTTGAATGATCTTGAGAATCAAAAGCAACTTTAATCCTCTTTTAAATAATGTGATTTTCTTGGAGAACTACTAACGCTTGAGTGCAGGACCTAAAAACGCTTGTCAAAGAAAGGAGGAATCAAAACGAAATCAAAAACTACTAATACAGTTGTTATACAAGTTGCCAAAAGGTGTTCAAGAAAACCACACCTAATTAAACAAGATAAAAAGAACAACATATTCAAAACATTGTATTGTAGGTTTCGGAAAAGGGTACGTCCCTCTCCGCTCAACTGGAACATAACCCCTTTGGCATAACGCCTTAAGCTACAACAATGGGGGTGGTTCCAGGAACCCCAAAGTAGTCCACGCAAGAGGGAACCTTGTGGACGAAATGGGAAGTGCTCCACACTACCTACTTGACTAGTGATTCCTTTGTGAGATAGAGTTACAAGTTATGTCTTGTGGCGACCCCAGTGATAGTACACGTAGACGCACTAGTTGCCTACTGTTCTTGAAGGGGGTAAAGTAAAGCCGAGATACTCCCAAACTAGTCAGTGTGACTTTTTGGGTAAATCGCGCTCAGCTCGTGGCAACTTTGTAACACCTAGGGTGAGAGAACCACCTAGGAGAATATACTTTGGCCAGGGGAGCCCACTGACCACTTTAAAACAAAGTGTTGAGTTGTGAACCTTCTTTTTGAGAAACATGTGACGTATTACTTTCGCCTAGTTTTTACTTTCCTTAGTATGAGGTGAAACTCGCCGAAGTAAGACTAGCATTTTTGTCATTTTTTTTGATTTATTTCCTTCATATTCTTTTGACACTTTGTTGATCAAAAGAGGTGTGATTACCTTTTTGTTGCCATTCGACTGTTTCTCTCACTTTTATGTCCGTTTACGCCCATCCATGTTTGCGGCTGGGTTAGTTAAACGTCTAAAGTGAGTGGAGGCATTTTCACGTCATTTGGTAGCCATTGTGATCTTGATACCCACGTCAAGATCGTCATTGTAGTTAGGCGTGGTTCATCACTACGGACTTCCATAGAGGAGTTAGTTTGTTTGTCTCGTATCATTACAATTTCGATATTTACGTCTTGTTTCTTGTAAACTCGACATAAATACCTATATTGTACGGTTACGCTGCACACATTCTTAACTATTCCTAGCTATACTTTGAGTTTTTTTTGTTCAGTTTTATTATTACCTCGATTTCAAAAGGTGTTAGGAACTACCATTTGTGCGTGTTATATCAATAACACCTCGATATCAATACTCCACTTTCTTGCAAAGTGGGTTAACATATCTTGGTGATATTGTTGTGTCATTCGCAAATCGTAATTGGCACTTTTTGAGATATAGGTCTTAATCAGACTTGAGCTTGCTCATCGTATATCTTGATTGGGAGATCACATTTAACTTCATGTATTTACTTACGTCTTGTTCATTCCTTTGAACTTGGCATAAGTGGAGACATCTTGTTAATCATCTGGTATCACAAATTACTTTGAAACGTAGTCTAGGAAGTATTTCATTTGATTAGGTTTTGGTACCAAACGATTGTTTCATTGGTGACTTTATCACTCTATCACATTGGTATTCTCACACTGTTAATTTACTCTTAACACGTACATCTTGTGTTTCACTTAGGGGTAGACATTGAATTTTGAACAAATCTATAACTTACCTTAGTGAAATTTATCACAAAAACATGGCTCCCAAGACGCGTCTAGGGTTAAAGAAACAAACATATGAGGAACAACAGGCGCAAGCTTGGGAAACCTCTAACAAACAAGGGTCAAACCCATTTATCGGACACGATCTAGGACCACTATTTTCTGCAGAAAAGGAAATAGAAGAGATGGTCGATCATAGTGGAAATGAATTAGAATCACCACACGCAGACTTTGATTTTGACCCCACTCTACTAGATGAGTTTCTCCTTAGAAACAAAGATAGAGTTTTGGCACGGGTCATGGAATTAGGGGCCAAATTTCCCATTGAGAAGGAACCAATACTACAAACAAATGACACTACTAAGGAGGAACACCCCCTTATCAATATGGAAGATATTTTAACAGGCGGACATGCTTCCACTTCTTATGTAGAAAATGATAAAGTGGTAGGGCATAGAATACCCCTCATCAAAGTGCCACGAAGAAACAAGATAGAACATGAGACAGGGGAAGAACCTCCACAATACGAAGAGGAGGAACCTTTAGAAGAAGAAGACACAAACCAAGTCACAATCCAACAACAACTCAGTAACTTAAGCCGACAACTAGCTTTGCTTACTTTCCAAGTACAGAAAGACACAAACAAGAACGTTCAAAAGTCAAAGCCTAAGTTTAGGATCCATGAACTCCATCGAGAAAACCAAGGAGAAGAAGACACAGGGTATCATCATGTACACATCCCCATTTCTCCCACTAAAGAACAATTGCTCGCACAAGAAGTACAATCTATGAAAGCAACGCTTGCGAGCATACAAGAAAGCAATATAGGGAGTATTAGGAAATACCAATACGAAGAACTATGCCCCTATCCTTTTGACAAGACAATGACCCTTCAACCCTTTCCAAAGAAATTTGATATGCCAAAGTTCGACAAATACAAAGGAAAGGGAGACCCAAGGGATCATGTTAAATATTTCTACATGGCATGTCAAGAGGTGTCTTATAGTGATAATTACCTCATCAGACTTTTTCCTAAGAGTCTCGGAGGTCAAGCATTAGAATGGTTTACGTGCTTGCCACGAGGATCAATTTTCACCTGGCCAGAATTGGCGGAAAGATTCGTGCATCATTTCTCATATAACATAGAGAGTGACGTCACCATGGCAGACTTGTGCGGCACAAAACAACACCCAAATGAGACCTTCGCCAGCTTCCTCCAACGATGGAGAGGGATAGCTAGTCGCTTCCCTTGTGCTTTCCCTGAGAAGCAGCTAGTCAGTATTTTCGTCCCTAATCTCAACCCAGATATAGCTTTCCACCTCCAAATGCATTGTGTCCACACCTTTGAGGAGGTTATCGAGAAAGGGATTCAAATAGAAAAGGATCTCATTGCCAAAGGCACCCTCAAAACCCAATCTAAAGACAACCAAAGTGTCAAACCCCGTTGAAAAGCCAAAGATCTTTAACAAAAACAAAAACGTGGTGGGAGACGGAATCACTGATTCCAAACGTGTTCAAACGGTCCAAACCAAATAACCTTTTAAACGACCAAGGGCCCAATTCAACCACCACCAAAGCGAAGAAAATTCACCTCCCTCAATGAGCCGTTGTCTCATCATACTAAAACAGTTGGATGTGACCCACATGATGACCTATCCTACAACACAACCGTTTGATGACAACGCTCCTAAACCTTCATGGTATAAGGAGCATGAATACTGCGAAATGCATCGCGTTAAAGGTCATAAAACAGACAAATGTTTGCGACTTCGCCACTATATTCAAGACCTCATTGACAACGGGGAGATAGAGGTGGATAACCCTAGCCACATGCAAACACCTAATGAGAAAATGGGGATTTATAAGGAACCATTCCCCAAGCATGATAAGTCGGAAAAGGCAAAACCGGATCAGGGAGAGTCATCCAAAACCTATAAATCCATGAATTACTTATATACCAAGAGAGATAACAATCATTATGATTCACTTATCGGATGTATTCACTCCCCCCGCTAACCGTGTCAATACCATCTAGATCAGGGAAAGGATCTGTGCAGGCCTGTGTAACAAGGCGTGCCCACCTCGTGATTCCGTAACCCCTCTCTGCTGACGCCGCAAACTGGTAAATATAACCTTTTAGAACAACTTGAGAAGACACTTGCTAAGATCTCAATCTTAGATCTTCTCAAGATATCCAATGTGCATAAGGACATTTTGTATCAAACTCTTCAAGGGTCGGGAGTGCCTTTAGAAGTCGATCCTGCATACCTTCAAGCCGCGGTGGCAAATATTACACCCAGTGAGCATCTCACTTTCAACCATAGGGAGGTCCCTACTGAGAATCCTACACATAATCTTCCCTTATACATTGAGGTAGTTGTCACCCGCAGGAAAATCAAACGGGTGCTTGTGGACAATGGATCAGGATTGAATATCTGCACGCTTAAGTTAGTCAAACAATTGGGACATACGGAAGAAGATCTTGAGTCCCATATCATCACTATCACCGCATACGACAACGTGGAAAGAGAGTCAGCAGGCACCATTACGCTGCCAATGGAGGTGGGCCCCACTTGCCATCAGACAAAGTTTCACATCTTAGACTTGGAACTTCCATATAATATACTTCTAGGCCGACCATGGATCCATGCCATGCAAGCAGTGCCATCAACATTTCATCAATGCATCAAGCTGAAGCATGAGGGACATACAATAACAATACCAGGAGACTCAGAGCCCTTTCCTCATTGTAGAGCTCTTAATAGCTTTACACGAAAGGGTACATATGCATGTCCCTCTACGGATATAGCTGTCCCTCTTCATTCTGAGGCCATGGAATATCGAGTAGATTCAAATTCTCTTAGTTCTTGCACTCATGGGCATCTACTTCAACATCTCCATTTAATTCATAGGAGATGAAAATTCTGGAATATGGCCGTGGGGAGTATAATGTACAACAAGCACTCTTGTTTCTAACCTCTCCTTGTCGCCCAAGACTAGAGGTCGACCCAACTACCGCTTCGGGAGACCTAGAGAGGAACATACTATGGGTCGTTCCTACCGGAGGGCTTGTTAGCCGAGGAAAAATTACTTGATCCACCTATTACTTGGGTCCCCGAGGACACTAGCCATCTTGTTATCAAACCCTTAATATGAAAAATCTAAAGAATGATGTACTCCATGGGCTACAAAGGCCTAGGATGTGGGAGGAATGAACAAGGACAAAGAGAACCAATCCCTCTTCCACATTTCAAAACATAAAGATATGGCATTGGGATTCGCCCTTATGGAGCACACCCCAACGATCAAGATGTGACTAAATACTAAGACCAAGATCATTCTGTTGTAGCATGAGGATAGCCCAAGATTATCTGAATAATCTGTCTAACCATCACCCCCAATGACCAACTTGGATTCCCTGTTGAATGGTAGCCAATATGAGGATCTCGCCTACCCACGAACCTTTTCATGAATAATGCAAATTGCTCTACATTGAAGAATCTATCGTATGGAGATACATTTTTAGGCTCTTTTACGTTTCATGGTTCAAAGGTGCAGGAGTGGTCCTTATTACTCCTTCATGGTGATCCAATACCATAGGCTTTTTCGCTGCAGGAGTGGCCTTCCCTTACACAAACAACAACATTGGAATATGAAGCACTCATTGTAGGGATGAAGCTAGCCATCAAGTGGAATATTCAACATGTGAAGGTTGTAGGTGATTCACAGCTAATCATCAAATAGGTTAATGATGAGTATAAAGTTAAGGATGACAAGCTCATACCTTATAAGAAGTTGGTGGAAACTCTGAAGGAGTATTTTGTGCGCATTACCTTTGAGCAAATCCCAAGAGTGCAGAATAGATCGGTAGATGCTATGGCAACGGTGGGATCTATGCTTCGTAGATCCGCAGTGGAACAATGATATGCCATTCTTCGTAGAAAATCTACGCCAGCCCGCGTATGACATGCCAGAATCTTGCTTGGCTTGTGAGGTTGTTGGTCCCCATTCACCATGGTATGAACCCATTTTCACCTATCTTAAGGACAATACATTCCCTCCCGAAATCTCCCGCTCTGAAAAGCAGAGCCTAATTCGCCAAATAGCCCATTACACCCTTTTAAGAGGTACACTTTATCGTCGTGGCTACGATGGGAATCTGTTACGTTGTCTGGATGTGACGGAGTCAATCTAGGCAATTAAAGAAGTACACGAAGGAGTATGCGGAGCACATACAAATGGAATGGTCTTGGCTAAGAAACTGTTAAGAGTAGGTTACTATTGGCCCACCATGGAAACTGATTGTTGTAATTATGTTAGAAAATGTGTGCTATGCCAAAAGTATGGAAATTTCATCCATGCTCCATCGCAACCATTGCAACCAATCACTACCCGTGGCCATTCTCCAAGTGGGGACTTGATCTAATAGGGAAGCTTACTCCTACCTCATCGATGGTCATACACATATCATCACATGACCTGTGAATACTTTACAAAATGGGTGGAGGTTGTCCCTTTAACCTATGTCACAGGAGCACAGATTTCTAAATTCATCATGAATCACATTATTTGCCGATATGGTATCCCTGCAGCCATTGTCACAGATAATGGGAAGTCATTTAAGAACAAAACGTGAAAGGTCTTTGCCAACGGTTCCAAATCAGATTGAAATGGTCCACGCCATATTACCCTCAGGGTAATGGACAAGTTGAGGCAACAAACAAGACTTTGGTAAGGATAATGGAGAAGATGGTTAGCAAAACCGGTCGGCGGCACCTACAAATCCACCCACCCTCTAGGCCTACCGAACATCAATTCACACTCCTACGGGTGCGACGCCATATTCCCTGTGTTGGGACAAAATCTATCATCCCTTTAGAGATGAACTCCCATCCCCGTGAAATTTCTCTTCAAGACTATTTGGATAAGGATGAAGATTACCGAGTGGCAAGATTGGTTGAGTTAGAGCTCCTGGATGAGAGGCGCATTTGCACTCTTAATCACCTGAAAGTATATCAACACAGAATCTCCCACAACTACAACAAGAGAATCATCCCTCGCCAGTTTGAGGTGGGTGATTTAGTTATGAAGGAGAACCAGTTCAACACTAGAGCAGAGCGAGAAAAGAAAGGGAAGTTTGAACCACATTGGTTAGGACCCTATGTCATAGTTGCAGCAAGTATGGCATGGGGCATACAAGTTAGCTCACCCCAATGGTGATGAGCTCCGGGAGCCCATGAATTCCATGCATCTTAAGAGGTTTTATGCCTAAACATGGCACAGAAAGTCATAAAAATATAAAAACATCAAAAAAAAACAAAAAAAAAAAAAAAAAAAAGAAAAAAAAAAATAGGTCGTCCACTAGTGAAAACCACGCAATTGTGGCACTTTGGACAAGTCCTTGGGTGAAAACCGGTTTCCGGCGCCTCGGGAGGATTCGTTGTTCACAAGCATTCTGTATTAGAAGGGTAGTTGTCTTTGTCCTGGACCTGGTTCTACCTTCGAGTTTCCTTGTGCACACCATCTAGTCCAGCCTTGATCCGGCTTTGCCTTCTTCTATTCGTCTGTAAGGGACGTGGTCTTTCGTTATTTCCCATCTTATGCTAGGGGCAACTCAACGAATTCACCTTCTTGTTCATAAGCGCGTGGCTTCTGCCCTTGTATATTCTCCACCTAACACTTGGGGCATCCATGCTTTCTTGGTTACCTGCACATAGCTTTGGAAAACTGTTAAAAACACAAAAACAATAGAAAATTGTTTCACCAAACACAAAAACAATAGAAAATTGTTTCACAAAACACAAAAACAATAGAAAATTGTTTCACAAAACACAAAAACAATAGAACATTGTTTTGAGAAAACACAAAAACAATAGAAAATTGTTTCACAAAACACAAAAACAATAGAAAATTGTTTCACACAACACAAAAACAATAGAACATTGTTTTGAGAAAACACAAAAACAATAGAACATTGTTTTGAGAAAACATAAAAACAATAGAAAATTGTTTCACCAAACACAAAAACAATAAAAATTGTTTCAGACAACACAAACCCAATAGAACATTGTTTCGTTAAAAACACAAAAACAATAGAACATTGTTTCGAGAAAAACACAAAAACAAAACCATTGTTTGAGAAAAACACAAAAACAATAGAACATTGTTTCGAGAAAACAACAAAAACATTATATATATATATATATATATATATATATATATATATATATCAAAAAAATCTAAAAACAAGGCAAAATTTTTCAAAAAATTCCTAAAAAGTAAAACACCCTACAAAATGGTAACTTGCTTCTTACGGCTGAAACTTGTGTCTTGCGCATGGTATTTTCTCCATATCATGTTGGTTTGTCTCACATCTTCCCGATTAATACGACTCGTGGATCACCGGATTCACAACCATTCACAAAAGCTAGCCGCTTGCTTCGTCTGTACTGGGGCACTTTTGGTTGCCTGGTGTTGTTTCGTTGCGCACAAATGCTTTTCATGGACCCGTGTCCATTTTCATTTCCCCTTGCATGTATCCTTGCTTGGGGCATCATTTTTAACCCTTGTCGTCAATCACGAACTTGTGGATCTCTTCAGCACTGATAACAAAACATTTGTACAACTGTCTTGACCATTGTTGGGTTAGATATGTGTGTTCGTACTTGTTTTCCCTGTTATATGAGCTTGTTTCCTTCTCGTATTGCATTGCATTATTGTATGTTGCGTGGAGTTGGTATTTTCAGCAATGGACAATTTTTCGTATTATGGCTTTTCATGTCATTCTACCTTTGTCGTATGCTTATATTTTTCATAAGGACCGATGATGTAGTTCCTATGGCAATATGATGACATCAAATTTGTTCCAAACAAATAAGCGGCTAGAGGTTAAGCTCTTCTCTCCCCTCATCCATATTTCTTCTACATGACTTCCCTCTCTCTCTCCCCTCGGGGCATCCTGCCTCGTCCCCATTCTTCTACCTACTTCTCACCTTTTTCGATCGTCGATCGAGTTCTTCTATCACCCCATCGACACTCGAGGGGGCATCTCTCCCTCCTACTAATTTTTCTTCCATCTCTTCAAAATCTTTTTATCTGCTTATCTTTGAAGTGGCATCACTTACGCCACCCCAAAGAGGGGCAAATGTAGACACCTATAATTGCCCAAGCAATTTAAATACTTAAATTGTGCTAATTATCCCCTTTCTCACAAATCAACGACATATCGTCAAAGGCACTCATTTTCCTTCATATCATCATTAATTAATTACACTAAGCTAATTAATTAAGTTGCTTATCCAACAAATACCCTAATTAACGACCTTCCGTTAATAAATCACCCCTTCTACCTAGACTAATTAATTATTATTAATTAATTAGCTTTCCCTTCCATTTAACCAATAAATCAATATTTAATTGATTTAATCCCCTTATAATAGCCTAAATCGTACTAATATTCCTCTAATTAGCTTCTATAAGCTTACATCTACCTATTAATTAATCACCTTTGATTAATTAAAATCCCCCCCAACTCCCATGACTTGTTAAACATGTATTAAACCCTTCTAAAGTAAGGTTACCTTTAATAAAGCAACCTTATCCATTCCTAATCATGTTTTACCTTTATCCCACATTCATGAGAATGTGTTGAATCCTTTATCCTTTGGGCTATATAAAGAGCCCTCCACCTACCTTTTACTTACACCTAAACTTTCTAAGAGAGCAAATGCAAAGCATATAGCAAAGAGACTAAGAGCTTGCACCTTGCCCTTTTGAGAGTTCATCATCTTGAAGAGTTAAGCCTCTTTCTTAAAGTGCTTGGGTCATATGGGAGGTGTCAAAAGGGTCTTGTAGCCCAACTTTGATTAGCCCCCATTCCTAGGTTCTTGGAGCATTAAGGACAACTATTTTGATAGCCATGGAGCTTACTTAGGTCCATTCATTTATTTGTTGTTAGAGAATAGAGGAGTTTAGATATTTAGCATTGTTAGTTTCAAGTTTGTATTGATGAATGCTAGCATCTAACCCTTGCTTAATTCTTATCATGATGGTGTTTATGCTTTGTTTTAGCTAAATTGTAGAACTATTTTAGGTGGTATTTCTTGCTTCATTTGATTTAGCATTAAGCAAAGTATACATGCACACAGACATACGCATGTGGATACTATATGCGGTTTATAAAAGATTTTAGTAAAATTTATTCTCCCATGTTTTCATTGTTGAAAAAATATTTTGTCTTTGAATGGTCTCCTCAATGTCAGCAAAAATTTGAAGTTATTAAAGAGAAGTTAACCATTGCTCTAGTTTTGAGAGGACCCAATTGGGGACAACCTTTCCATATTCACACTGATGATTCTAACACAACAATGAGAATTGTTCTTGGACAAAAGGATGAAGAAGACCATATGTATGCCATCTACTACATCAAAAAAATCTGACCCCAACAGAGAGGAATTATACCACTACGGAAAAATAGTTTTTAGCTATTGTTTACTCTCTGAACAAATTCAGACATTATATTACTGGATACAAAATCTTTGTGTACACTAACCATTCAACCATAAGATATTTGATGAATAAACCAATAGTGGGGGGCATAATTATTAGATGGTTACTCTTGTTACAAGAATTTAACTTGACTATTATTGATAAGCCCTGGTAAGGCTAATGTTGTTGCTGATTTCCTTTTGAGATTGAATGTTTGAGAAAAAGAAGTAGTCCAGGACCACTTTTCTGGATGAGCACTTGTTTGCAGTATCAACATAGCATCCATGGTTTGTTGATCTTGCAAATTACCTAACTACAGGGAAGTTTTTCGCCTACTTTACTAATAAGGAATGAAGGAGATTAGTTAAAAATAGTTCAACATACAAATGGTGTAATGGAATTCTATTTAAATGTTGTCCTGATATGGTTCTTCACAGGTGTGTTCGAGAGGACAAAGTATATGACATACTGAGAGCTTGTCATGATGAGACTAGAGGAGGACATTACTTATTCAAGAGAAAAATTCATAAGGTCCTTAGAGCTGGGTACTATTGGCCCTCTCTTCAAAAATCTATCAAGAAGTATGTGTGGCAGTGTGATGCATGTCATAGAATGGGGAAGCCTATGTTGTCTACTGAGATGCCCCTCAATCCTTAGTTGGTCTTAGGACCATTTGAGAAGTGGGGAATTTATTTTGTTGGACTGTTTGATCCCCCATCCCATGGGAAAGAGTATTTACTAGTCTGCACTAATTATGTCATGAAATGGGTCGAGGTTCAAGCATTAACATATGCCAATGAGGATGTTGTAGCTAAATTTTTGTACAATAGGATTATTGAGATTTGGCACCCCTAGAGCCATTGTATCTGATGGGACCTCAATTTATGTCTAACATGATTGAGGCATTCTTGGAAATATACCAAATCAAATATCGTAAATTATCATCGTACCCACCCCAATCCAATGGGTAGGTGGAAGTCACTAATAGAAAGCTGGAGAAAATTTTAACCAAAGTTGTAAATGCAGACAAATATAACTAGGTACCAGAACTCCCAGAAGTAGTTTGGGCCTACAACACAACTTAGAAGACTACTACTTGTTTCTCCCCTATGAACTAGCATATGGGAAATAACCACTATTTCTAGTTGAGTTTGAATTGTAGACTTGGAGGAAATCAATAAAAGTTAGAATTGAGCTGGATGAAGCACAACGTGAGATAGTAATGCAACTGAATGAATTGGATGAAATGAGGATGGAGGCACAAAAAAATTGAAATTCTTCAACACTAAAGGAAAGCTTGGTATGATTCTCATATCTAGTACATTAATTTTAATGAAGGAGATTGGGTCTTACTATTTGACTCAAAGTACCAACAGTTCAAAGGAAAGCTGAGGACAAGATGGTTGGGACCCTACCAGATCGAATTTTTTATAATGGTTCTGTGAGATTACTACCGATTGATGGAGATAGGAGAACTCTTTTGGTGAATGGAAATAGATTAAGGATGTATCAACATCCATTGGATAAAGAAACCTTCAACAAATATATGATGTTATGCGAAGGAATGGATTCAGTGGAGGAGCTTGGCTCTTCCCGCCTAGAGTAGTTGTTTTTGAATTTAAATAAAGGGAGATGATCATGCTTTCGATCTTCTTCCCCTTATATTGTAGTTGTTTTTTTATGCTTTCAATAAAGGTTAGGAATGCTAATTTTTAGAATGTACATTGATCACCCTTATTCTATGAGCGTAGGACATGGAATTCTATGGATATCGGGAGCTGAGTGGCAGGGGTAAGTGCATTTTTATTTTCTATGGATATTAGATTTTGAAGCACTCCCCCATTACATTTATTTAACATGATTAAATCACACACAATTCTTGATGCATTTATTGGGGATATAAATCAAAATATCATGTCACGAAGTGGGGTGTAATGAGAAATAATGATCAAATATATCACATGTGTTGCATTTCTATGAAACAGATGGGTGGCTTTGTGCAAAGGACAAGTGGCATCATCATTCATGATGATAAGACATGAGTTGTGTAATGAATTAAATATTTCCATATAAACCTAGTCCTATTAACTTTTTCCACCACCAAACTTGCATCGACTCACTGCCAATTAAGAGTTTAGAAATAATTCAAACTTCCAATGTCACACTGTTGTATGCAATTTCTACGTTACTTTGCAGAAACTTTTTTGTTTTTATGAAGTTCTATTCAACCTTGATTTAGCTATGGGGTAGAAAAATAAATCTAAACCAGATTATCCATAGCCACTACTGCGAAATGCTGCTATTTCTCGTATTTCATGATGCAAGGTGGTTGGATTTTATCATAAAATTTGAGGGTTTTGACAAGTATTTGGTTGATGAGTTCTTGATAAAATTTGAGGCAACTTGTTCACAAATTGGGGGCAAAATAATTGAGATAAGTAGTCAAATTGTTGCTAACCTATCTGGCTTGCTAGATTTTGGTCTCAAAGTTATGACCAATGCCCCGCTCAAGGATTTAATACCATTGTTCCATGAAGAAGGAGAAGCTCCTCTAAAAGTGATTCTTACTTCCTTTGGTACCTAAAAAGGAATTCAACAGGTGAGTTTTCCTAGTATTTGGAAGGAGGTAACCAAGTGGGTCAACAAATATTTTATCTGTGATGGATAGCCATATGTACTTGGAGGAGATTTATTAATTTTTTTGACTCATCTAAAGAGGGTTTGAACAAAACCTGAATTGAGGGTTAAATTACCAAAATATCTCGCTAATGTAGTTATAAAAGTGGGAAAAAGTACAAAAATGGAGGTGGTAAGGTTGCATTGAAGCACCCAAGACTTATCCAATTAATTTTTTCACATCGACTTTCTACAAGCTAAAGTGGAAGATTGAAAGAATCAAAGGGGAGAGTTCAAAACAAAAGAAAATCAAGAAGGAACTGTCTCCCAGTGTTGGCTTAAGCTCGAATCAACTCCTCACCCTTCAAGAGAAACTATGGAGGAATCTTCTAGTAAGGATAACCCATCCTTTGTGCCACAAGTTTCCAAAGGTAAAAATACCCTACCAGTCCATTCTGCTATGATGTTGTGACCAAGAAGGTCTTGTACCTTACAAAGGCTTAAAGTTTCCCAACCAAAAACATTTCATGAGCATTTTTTTAATATTTTGGGGGAAAAATATGAGGTTGGTACTTCATCCACCCCTACTGAAGATTCAAAGGATGATGAATTGATAACAACTATTTTTGTAGTGCGGTTTCGCCACCGATATACTGTACATTCTGCCACTTTGAAAACCGAGTCTATAGCTCCAAAAATTCCTACTACGGCATCGAAAACACAGGACTGAGCTTTACAATTTGTTGTGGTGGAAATTGGTGGTCAAGAACCACATGGAGATGATGTACTGAGGTGTTACCATGATGAAATGGCCTCTTTAAAAGAAAAATTGAAAGGTATGCAAAAAACCAATTTGTCTTTGCAAACTAAGTTTACACAAAGAACTGTAGAGAAAGTTGGGGAAATTACTTCTGTAAAGGTAAAATTTAGCTTCAAAAGGAAAAGGGATAGTGGTATGAAAGTATGGAATGATTTAACCCAATTATCTCTTCAGAATAAATAATTGAAAAAGGAAAATAAAAATCTTAAAGAAGAGATTGAGACTAGTACAAATGATAAGAAAAAGTTGGAATCTATTGTAGACTCTATTTCTTCTTTGGTCTGTAAGCTTCTTTCCTGTAGGAAACCTTCCTCCATCTACAACATGTTTGTTCAAGAGAAATTTTATGCTTGGAAATTGATGAGAATGTGCAAAGAAAGAAACTTGGGAAGCTGCGATGGTAAAAATTTCTTGGGAATTTATCAAAAGCCGTACTTCGATATACAAAATCTACTATTTGAATTTTACCTTTAATATCTTTGGTCACGAATGTATCTGATTTTATCCTTAATTTGTTTGCGGGGGATTTTTCAATTGAAGGATTTCCATTCATTACTTAGAAACCAAATTATATGGAATGAGAAAACAAATATGTTCAATCAAACATCATGAACCATAGGTTTCTACATTAGGCCTACCCATCACAATGATGTTTCCATGAAGAAATTTTTTAGATCTCTTTATTATCAAGATGACATTGGAGAAAATACTTCAAAGGTTTTATAGAAGTGTGTGTAAGATTTTGAAATTTACAGTTGGCAACATTTTGGTGAAGTATTATAAGCTTGTGATAAACGATGGGATACATTGAATCTTCCATAAAGAGAAGGGAAGTAATTTACCCCAAAATCTCAGTTAGAGCATGTAGAGAGGAGATGCACTTATTGTAATTATACGACAATTATCTGAGAAGAATGAAGAAGGGTACAATGATGAGTGGATTGGAATACAAGTAAGACCACCTCTTCTTTTGAGTCCCATGACCACTTGGCAGAATAATGCTGCCCAGTCACATGATAGATTCATAGCATGGGTAGAGGTTATTTCAAATTCTCAAGGATGTAAAGGGACAAGGAAACAATATGCAGATCAATTTGAAGAATATGACATGGCACAACAACTTAGCCAGAGAGAAAGATAGAGATAAGTTTGCATAGGGACATGTAAAAGGTAAAGTTGGGGAGATGATGAGTGCATTATTTGGATTATTATATCATCTATGAGGTTATTGATTTGTTCTTAAAACATGTTAATTAGTGCATGGGGATGCTTTATATAGTTATATCCTAGTAAAGTTAATGCATTTCTCTTGTTCTTGTTTCATGCAAACTATTGACTATAGAAACTCCCACTAATTGCCTTTATGAGTAAATTTGGTGACATGTACAGGATAATAGCGAGCATTTACTACCAATTCTGGAAGTTGTAATCAAGGAGGCCGAGTCTATAGCCATCATGCCATCATGGAGGACTTTTTCACAACAAGCCTACAAACATGAATCCTATTTTTAGCATTATTGTGAAAATTTAATAAGGATGTTAGTGGATGAATTTGGTGCCTATAATTATAACACGTTGTGTAACCGAATTGGTATATATAGACATCCTCTTGAGAATAATTTAGTAGTTAGTTGATAATAGCAATTTACAATACAATGATCTACCAATTAGTATTTACTTTGCAATGTTATGTTGAGCATGTCTCAGAACTTATTTGAATTAATATAGTTGATGTCATTTTGAATATCATCTGGTGTTGAGAGTACCTCCATCCCAAGGAAGATCAAAAGCCCACTCGACCAAGGCGATTGGAGGATTTACATTTCATGCATGATCATGATTTTATGATAAGTTCATATTTGAATCCTTACATGAATGTAATTACTTATTTCCTTGCTTTGGCATCTTTCCTTAATGTTATTTCAATTCAACATGTGTGTGTTATGTACATTTTGTTATCTTAATTCAGTGTGTGCATTTCAATTCTAGTAAAGTATTTCCTTTAAATGCATTTTATTACAACAATGTTGTTTTAGTAGTTTAGCATTACATTTCTATAGATTAGCAAAGACAAGGGGAAACATGCAAACCAAACCCACCAAAATGAACCATGAAATAACTGAGTTGTATAAAGCTTCATTGTATACAACCTTGGACACACAACCTTGGTTTTATAATGAAACTAGAAAAAGAATATGTTAGTTAAATGATTGGAGAATATAACAACTCATCAAGTATCTCCATGTCTATCTCATCCTACTTATACAAAATAGGATCATGAGGTATAGTCTAGATGACCCAAAATGTCATTGCACTTGATCAGATTGAATGGCCTTGATAATCTCCGGTCCTCTCCCTTGAACCCACCATGTTTGTCTCATCCCGAGATAACTCTGCATCTCGCCCTGTGCCATATGGAAAAGTCCCTATATGGCTGCCATCTAATTTGACCAGTTTCTAACTCTGAAAACAAATCAACATACCAATCTACTCCTTTGTCTCCTATCTCCATGAGCCTGGTTGGCCATCCATCTCAAAAATACCACCGCTAAATCTATATGGTCTCTTATGAGCCATGGAAGCCTTTGGTAGCCAAAGGAGAACGATGTTCTCATAGGCCCAATAGCAAAGAAAGAAGCCTATGTCCAACCTTGACCTCCTGCCTTCCCTATACATTGATAGGTTGTAGTACACTTGATCTAGAAAGGTAGTTTTAAAAGATAACATTGTCTTGTGCTCAACTATATCTGCCACCACACTAGCAAAGGTGCCCATAGGAAACCGAGCTCCACCGAGTCTGGAAAAGCATAACAAGACACTTTGTCAAAATCATATGAAAAAACCCCTGAAGAAACATGATGTGGGGCCCATCAACTTCAAATAGTCATGTCAAAACCACTAGCATGCTATCATATGTGATGGGAACTATATGCTCCACATATATAGGAAATCTCAGAATCATATACACATCCTCTAAGGTGATGGTCATCTCCCCTGTCCTGAACCAAAATGTCCTCATCTTTTGGTCCCATCTCTTAACCAAAATGATAATCAATCCCACATCTCATGGGATCCTCAGATAATGCCTGAACCCACCTAGCCCCACTACATCTAATTGATTCCACTTGGCATCTTTAACATCTCCTCTAATATGATTGTATAGGGAAAGCACTCGGTCTCTCAAATATAGGGTGTCTTTAGCTTGCAATCACAAATAGAACATGCAAATATGAGATCAAAAATCCAAAATCAAATCAAAGTCCATTAAAGTTCATTAAAAATCCAATTTAATCCTAAACATGGCCAATCCAATTGTAGTCAATGCCATCCATGTTGGGTCGACATGTTTCAGAGTCAATTATCATTCCTTAGGGCCTAGTCGATGTCGACCCACCAGTCACTTTTGCCAACCACCTCTGATGTAATCCACTTTTTCTAAAAAAATGCAAAAAAATCATAAAATACAAAATTAAAGTAGAAAAAAGCTTGATTTTTATTACTCACCATCCTCCACACCCTCTGATGTTTCCTTGCAGCTCCTGTAGCCTCTATTTCTCATTTCTCTTTAATTGTTATTATCTCTCTTCTTAATTTTATGCATGAAAATGAGCATCATCAAACGACCCTCGGGCTTATATAATCACCAAAGCCTGGTCTCCATCAACCCCCTTGGGTTGCAGTTGATTAGCCTTAGTCACCATCAAGTGGCCTTGGTAGCCTTTGCTTTGGCTTCCTCGATCTTTTTTATGACCTCTTCTTAGGAATTCTTCAAATTCCAACTTTGTGGCCATCTTTATTTTCCCTTTAGGGCATTTTGTCTCAATATTTTGATCATATACTTTGGTGATCTTGAAGTCCACCTTTGTGGCCATAATTATACCCTCTTCGAGAATTTTATTTTTACAATCCTATCCAATTTGCGTACAAAGTCCACCTTATGGCCATACTTTTCTCCCCCTTGGGGCATACTTTTCACTACTCACATTTTTGGCCTTCTCTCGTGTCATGTGCTGGGGCACCATTATTTTCATCCTTGTCCCTGCAGGCACATAGTTTTTTGCTCAATTCCTCATGTACAAAGGATTTAGCATAACTTTCACATTTAGTTGTGCATACTTTGATGCTTTCATATGACCCCGTGATCATTCTGGCTTGTGTCCATTTGAGAGCTTTCCCATTAGATTCTCTCCCTTTTACAATGATTTTTGCCCACTCGGTGACCTATAAAGCATTGTTGTATGTCTCTATTGAGACTGAAATTGTCCCTCTACCCATGTGATATCGGAATTACCACCATATTTTTTATTTTTATTGCGATCCTTTTTTTTGGGGCATCTTTCCTTACGTTATCCTTTTACCCATCTTTCTTCACCCATCTGCCCTTCATCATATACCTTTATAAAACGCATCAACAATTTCCTCTATCCTCATCGATCACCCGTTTGAGGGGGAGATCATCATCAACCTTCCATCAATATTCATCATACTCCTCTTCTCTCACTATTTTTGTCTCATGGCTTGCTAGTGTAAACCACTCGAAAAAAAGGGGCAAATGTAGACACCTAAATTGATATCTCTACCCTTGTCTCGTCCACGTGCACATATTTTTCTATGGTCTTATCTAGGTCCTCTTTAATTAAATCCATCCCCATCAATATTTAATAAAATTCCCACTTATTATCCTATCATCATTAATCCTTAATTAATTAATTTTCATTAATTAATATCCATATCCCTAACTTTCCCTAATCAACTTGCTATTTAGGACGCTTTTATCCTAAATATAAATCCCTATGCTTTTTCTACCCATTCTTATCTTCTAACTACCCATGATTCATCCTTAAACAACCTAATCCCACACATGAGATTTGAAGTTCTCTTTCCCTCCTTTAAAAACATAAAATCCTAACCTAAAGCACAAAAATCTACCACATTGGGAAACATTTCCACATGGTCGGCAGTGACCCAGCCCATTCACCATCAACCCTATAATATTGAGTTGTTTCTTTCTATAATCATCATATGTATGTAAATTTTGGAGCTTTCTTGTGACTTGTGAATGGAATTTCATCCTAACCATTCTTATAACAGTTATAGACCTCATAGATATCCTTTGGACGTGCTTTCATCTCTCAAGATAATCTTTCATGAGATTTATCATCATATTTGTGTTGTTTATGCAATATTTATCATATTATCTTTGTATTGCTTACATCTAAAGTTTTTCTAGTTTATATCAACTTCTACAACACTTAGAGTTGTGATATCAACCTTTTATTCCATCCTCTTCACTTGTAGGTCTTCCATTTCATCCTTTTTGACCTCGACCTTATCTAACTCTGCTAAAGTCACCGTCGACCCTATTAGATCTTCATCAAAATTTCCTTATGCAACTATGATTTACATCTCGAGATCCCTTTTTGTGTCTAAATTCATTCTACCTCTTCCCTAGCTTGCTAAACCACCATCTAGTCTCTCTGTTGCACTAAAATCAGTCTATCTCGCATCATAGTTGTCATCACTTCACCATGGTCATGGCAATCGTGGTCTTGATTTCTAGTATACACTTTTCAATCTCTATTTTCTATCATTTTTGGTTTCTTATCCCTTAGAATCCTTCACGTAGGTTGAATCCAACATCCACGAGGATTATGTAGTTACAGATTGCATTCGAGATCTTTACCGACCTACATAATTCACTTGTTTCTTCATATCCTCACTCTCGTGTCATCGTCGACTACTTCGCATAGTCCTGGTCTTTGTTGACCCTGCACCGGGTAACATTTAATTTGATTCTTTCGATTAAGTGAGTATCTAGATCATATCCCAATTACTTTCGAGACACAATAGTATTTCTATTTCTGCATGCTATATGCTATTCCACCCTTTGCTTCACTTTTTCAAGATAAACGGGGTTTGAACTTCATGAAAGGAAGCTAAAAATTCTTGGAACTAACTTTATTCAGTTAACCTCCACATATCCTATCTAATCAATCTCCTTTTCAGTCTGTCCTACTTAAAATTTCATCAATTTTAGCAAGGATCAAGTACTTAGCACTTATTCATCCATGTATATAACACTTCTAAGGCACTATAAACCCTCCATATTATGAGTTACTAATTTCTTTTAGTAGTTACCTTATTAATTTGATTACGAAAAATAAATATTGACAACAACAAAACACACTTCCACACTCAAGAAAAGAATGAAACATACTTAGACATGATTCCTAAGCACTCAACAAGCTACATCAATCATGAACAACTCAAAAACATCAACTTTACCTCATCTAGCACTTTGCACTCTGCTAGAACAAGCATTCTTTAATCTTGGCCCTCAAAGAATGAGTCAAAACTTTTGTATACCATATCTAAATCTCAAGTTTGATATATCAATAAAAATCTCTTTGAACCGTATTCACAACAAAACTTGAATGGAGTCTTAACTCACCCTATATCTCCTACAATGTCAAATGTACCACAAGTTGCTCAAAACTACCCTGAAAACCAGTCTTTGTAGATAGGGAACACTTCACACTTTTCCAACGAAACCATGCCATGAAACCTTCATGAACATCTATATTAACTTCATTTCAATCATAAACGATAATTTAATCATCACCTCATTTGAAAAACTTCTCCTTAAACTGCAACTCTTGTAAAGAAGAAAATTTAGGTAGAGCCCACATATCACCACAAGATCTAATGTAACTTTCTATAAATTTTAAGGAGTCCTCTATAACACCCAATCATCAAATTTTCACTAGAAATAAAAACGGCTCTCTATACTCACTTTTCTCGGATGTTAGTCCTAGCTAGGATTTTGCTAGAGTTTCAAACGACATTAGGTTCTTAAGGATTTTTCATAAAAATATGATAATAAAACCACCTTATTAATTTTGGGAAAGATGCATAGATAAACTAAGAAGATATTCCAAATATCTCAGGTCTCTATGTAAAGTACAATTCACAACGAGCACCAAAAGGTCTACTTTTTCTTTAAAATCACATTACAACTTACCTTGTTTTGTAAAACCTTGCATATCTTCAAAATATTCTTCAGAACGACCTGAAATTTTTCATGAAGCATCATGAAAAAATCTTATCCTTTTATATAATCATAACATATCTCATATATGCATGGAAATCTCTAACCACAATGACTTACCAATGCCAACATAACTATTTATCATCTACTTGTTTCCTTAGGACCCTGAATCACCACTAAACCTCTTCAAACTAACTTGAAAATCACCATACACCTCAGGTACACTTACAAAATGTTTCTACCATACTCCAACATGACTTATTTGGTCTAAATCTCACATTTCTACCTTATTATGCATGCTCTGGGGCTAGAACCAAGCCTTGAATGACCTGGCTCAACACATAAATGACCATGTTAGGCTCATGCAGGCACATAGATACCCATGAAACATCATGTCAACCATGTTTGACCTCATGAAACACTCCAACTCACTTGGGAGTACTCAAACCATGACTCTTCCTAACAAAACAAGCTCCAGGACCTCCTAGAACACCTCCAAACATGACACTACTAATCAATTTTCGTGTTTGACACCTGAACAACATCACATGTGGACTCACATGAGTGATTAATAAAAAATTAAAAAATAGATGTAAAATTCTAATTGCAATGTAGAAACAAATGGATAAGAAATTAAGGGCTATAATTACCCAAGTAAATAAGTAATTAAGAGGTAAAACCCTAAGTGCAAATGAGAAGGAAGAAATACTTATTTGATTCGCAATTGATTCCAGACTATGCTAAAGTTCCAAAATAATAAACAAGAGGAATGTGTCGCATTGAAGCTCAAAAAAATTTAGAGATGTTGGAATATACAGATTGGGGTGCCTATGGAGGTTTAGGGGTGCCTAGGGCACCCTAGACCTGTTTTGGGTGCCTGTGACTACTCAAGACCTCAGAAAACCAATTTTGTTGGGTTGCGAAATGTTTTTTTTCCTTCACCTCTTGTCACTAGTATTTCACACCAAGTTTGTAGATTTCATTGGTAACTTGCAATAAAGAAATTAATTGCAAAACCCTCAAAAGTGCATTAAATCCCAAAAATAAAATAATACAAATGAAGGGCCAAACTGTCCTTAGTTGTCAAAATAGTGATCTTATGACTGAGAACTACACTACATTTTAGACACAAGGTATTTCTATGTGTGTGTGTGGAATTTTTCCCTAGGTGGCTCTTGTGCGTGTTGCACTTGATAGCGAACAAGTAACTAGAGGTATAAAATGTAAATAAATGTGTGCATGAAAGAATGAACTTACCCTCCTATGAAGTGTATGCAGAAAAATGCAGTTCCTTTCCCTTATGTGGATGCTAGATGGATGCTTGAATGCTCTTGATAATGGCCTTTGAATGAATCCTTAGGTGGTGATAGTTAATGCTTATTTCTTGGTTCTTTATTATGGTCACATAACTTTATATTTATATGATTCCCTTCCTTGAATTTTGTAATTAACCCTAAAAAGGCCGACCACCAAAATGATAAGATGCCCAAATGGTTAGAAAGGATTCAAAAGATGTGAACAAAGTACAAAGAGGTCGGGGGTTCCAGAGGGGATGGGGGCACACAAGTGCTAGCATTTTGGTTAGGTGTTGGTGTGCGGGATTAGAAATGTCAAAGTATGAAGATATAGATTCAGATAGAAGGAGAATAATATCAACTAAGGAAATAGAAAGTAAGAAAATATGGCCAAAGACATGGGTTAATTAGTACTTTTCTTACTTAGGAATCATATGAATAGTAGTATGTGATCAGGACTAGATAGATACCAAAAGTGCATGATTTTTGTCTACATTTTCCCCACTTTGTGGATAATTTTAGTGGCGAATATTCGTAATATGGCGAATATTCCATTTTTGAAAATTTTGAAAAGGTGAATTTTTTTTGGCACGGGCACGGTGACTGCTTTCGCCTAAAAATTACACTTTAATTTTTTTTAGGGGTCGGCTTCGCCTACCCCTTGAAAAATATCCCCTATATAAACCTAT
Organism: Taxus wallichiana var. yunnanensis; assembly: GCA_018340775.1. Lineage (NCBI taxonomy): Eukaryota > Viridiplantae > Streptophyta > Pinopsida > Cupressales > Taxaceae > Taxus > Taxus wallichiana. Next base: position 742,496,701 of record CM031241.1, read on the forward strand.
ATTATTCGCCAGGTAGAACACTTCTACTTCACATTTTTCAACAATATGATATATCCCATATTATAGACGCGCGACAAGGGGGTAAGTTATTGATGCGCGACAAGGAGGGTTTGCAGACAAGGAGATACTGTAGATATTGACGCATAGTAGATGCATGACAAAGATTTTGTTGACGAGCGACATGGAGTTTTTTCGATGAGCAAGAAGAGGGCAGAGGTTGCAGACGCACGACATGATATTTGCTGTCGCGCGTCATTAAGGCCTATTGACGCGCGACATTAAGGCCTATTGACGCGCGTCACTAAGGCCTTAATGTCGCGCGTCAATAGGCCTTAGTGACGCGCGTCACTAAGGTCTATTGACGCGCGACAGCAAATATCATGTCGCGCGTCAATAGGCCTTAGTGACGCGCGTCAATAGGCCTTAATGTCGCGCGTCAATAGGCCTTAGTGACGCGCGTCACTAAGGTCTGTTGACGCGCGTCACTAAGGCCTATTGACGCGCGTCACTAAGGCCTATTGACGCGCGACAAGGAGGTACAACAGATATTGACGCATACCAGACGCACGACAAAGAGTTTGTTGATGCGCGGCAGATTTTGATGATGAGTCGGAGAGGTCGGAGCGGCGATGCGTTGACGGAGATTTTGTCGCGCTGCGTCAAGTAAATGCAATGTCGCGCGTCAATAGACCTTAGTGTCGCGCGTCAATAGACCTTAGTGACGCCGTACCAGCCGATCGACGCCTATTGCCACCGAGCGGCGCGAAGATCTTCGCGGCACACGCCGTGGCAGCGTCAATAGGTCTCATTGACGCCAGCGTCACTAAGGTCTATCGATTTGACATAGCGACACTCAAGGTCTATGACGACAGCGACATTGCATTTACTGACGCGACGACGGCAAATCTCTCCGTCGCGCGTCTGCAGCCTCTCTATCGCGATGCTTGATAATCGGCGAAATTTTTCATACAACCCCAAAAATTCGCCTTCCCGTGAAACCGGTTCGGGGATATTCGCGGGTATTCTCCACCTCCGATTTCTAGGAGGTCTCTTAAAATGAACCCCCCACTTTATGTTGTTGAGCAGATGCTTGATAACATAAAGTAGATAAGATATGTGTACCTAATAACCATGTAGATTGATGGTGAAAATCATTCCAAGAGACAAGGAAATGTGTAGAGTGATAAAAATATGAAGCATGGAATCTAAAGAAGAGGAATTAAAAAGTGATGATGATGAACCTAGGGCGAGAGTGTATGTGTAAATGTTGCATTATACCTGTGTTGATGTTTATTATTTTGTGGTGTTGTGATTGATGTTGATGATGGGACTACCACTTCCCATAAGGATGCACCTACAAAAGAGAAGAACAAATAACCAGTCAAATATGCGTGTATATGAGAAATATGAGCAAAACTGTGTGTAAAACACGTGTAAAAAGTAAGTAAAAATGTGAAACAAATATGTGCACTTGATTCATGATGAGTGAAAAATATAGAAAGGATCTTAAATGATGTTGTAGAAGACCAATTTTTTTGGGTGATCTCATGCCATTTACGTTGTGTGCGAGTTTTTTGGGTGATCTCACACCAAGAAGAGAATAAGTGTAGGGAGGAAAGTATGGTGTCATCTTTCAACCTTTAACTGCTTCCCGAAGTGTGAACACCATTACAGCTGGTGTGTAAAAATATGATTCGGTTTGAATAGTTCTAATCCAATGCAAAATTAGAAAAGAAGTGTGTAATTTATGCATGCTGGGTGTTGACCTACTGTGTGTGTTGTAAAAAGTTGTTGTGTGAAGTGTTGTAGACTGTGCGTTGAACTAAAAAATGTTTTGTAACTACCCCTAGTAATTTGTGTCCAAGAAGGGTCAGGGGTACCCTGGCTCTACTGTCTGATGATGGGCACTAATGACTATGCTGTGTTGAGGTCCCAAGTCATGATTTGGGTCGTTGCTGAAATTGATGGCTGTTTTGTACCAATATTGGTGATGAGACCAAATTAAGTCTCATCCATTGCACCAAATAACATTATCCCTTCTCTTATATAGTGGATTTAAATGTATTCCTAAGAACTAGATAGCTTATTTAAGATTAAATGTAGGATATATTTGATCTATCTTTGAAAATTCCAATATAATCTCAATGTTTTCATTTCCTAATATTTCTTGTAAGTTGGAATGTAATATTGTGTATGAGAAAATCATTTGATCTCTTGAATGTATTACAACAAGTGTAATAATCATATAGATAAGATTACACAACTCACTAGGATAACATTACTCATAAATATAGGAGTGCATGACTCACAAAGAGCGCAAGACTCAAAATATAAAGAGCACAAGACTTGTAAAACTTGCACAATACTCAAAAAACTAGCACATGACTCGCATAACTTACTATAGCTAAAATTTCACAACTCCAAATGATATTTTGAGATAGGTTTTTATTCCTCTTATTAATAAGAGGAAAAACCTATCTCCATTTTTATACAATGATAATATTTTTGAATATATAATAATTTTAAGAAGAAGGTTTTCAAGCACAATACGAGTAGAAACATCATAAGAATCCCTCTAACTATAATTATAGAGATCCAAATGATAATATGAGAGCGGTTTTTGTTCTTGTTATTGTTAGGAGGAATTTTTTTTATCCATTTTCACACAACAATAATGGTTTGGAAGATATCATCATTTGAAGAAGTTTTTCAAGTGAAGGACTCACACATGCAGCATCAGATTCACTCTAACCAAAGTTGAAGATCTCCAAATGAGAATATGAGATGGGTTTTTTTCCTCTCATGGTTGGGAGAAAAACCTCTCTCCATTTTTACATAGCAGAAATAATTAAGGAGATATATTCATTTTAAGTTTCAATGAGAATAAGGTTGGAGGATTATAAATAAGAAAAAACAAGTTCAAGTAAAAATTCTATATCTCTCTTTTCTCAAAAAAATGATAATTTCAAGATGTTTGTGAAAGATTACAATAAGGAGCACCAAATCCAAAAAATGTTTGAAAATATTATTCAAAATGAATTCACATTAATGATTAGAAAAGAAAGAATGATAATATGGTGGGACAACCGCCATGTTAAAAGATTCAATCATGAAAGAGTGGAATTGGCAATTGTAAAGAAGTAGTTAACTACATGTGGATGAGATATTTCAATGTGGAGTTGAAATATTTGATTAATTATCTTCCACGGTTGTCTTCGTGTAAAGTGGAAGAAGTAGTTGAACACAAGTGAAAGAATGAGTTCAATCTAGAGCTGTAATGTTTGATTAAATCTCTTCAACATTTCTCTCCTTGTCAAGTGGAAGAATAAGTAGTTAGATCTAAAGTTGTATTGTTTTATTAAATCTCTTCCAAATTTGTCTCCTTGTCAAGTGGAAGAGGAAGTATTTAGATATAGAGTTGTAGTGTTTGATTAAATCTCTTCCACATTTATATCTTTGTCAAGTGAAAGAAGTAGTTGAATGCAAGTAGTTAAAATTGGAGTTGTAGTGTTTGGATAAATTCCTTCCACATTTATCTCATTTTAAAGTGGAAGATGTATTAAAGTCTTTCCCAAGATTATAGGTAGGTAGTTCTATAATCTTGGAGTAGGGATGAGTTATAAATATCTCTCCAAAGCACTCAATGCAATAGTGGTAGGAGATGGATGATTTTGTAACATCATTTATGATTAATAAAATACACCATTCAAGTATTTTGAAAGCAACTTCTTTTTTATTTTTCTAACCCAAATTTGAGGGAAGAGCAAGGGATCACTCTTACCTAAGGAGGAGGATGGTTTATTTTTTATTTTTTAATCTTAGATCGGTACTAATTAACTTGCATTGTGTGTTTTATTTTCCTCTATTTTTGAAGACTCAATTTTATTTGTTTACTATCATTTATTTGTTTTCATTTATTCATCATGATTTCATGGATTAGATTTGATTTTAGTTGTTTATTTAAGTTGTTAGATTAGATTCAATTTCAAATATTGAATTTCTTTTCATGTATTCTTATTTCTAGAGAAAAGAATTGTAAAATCATTATTTTTTCAGCCCCTTTTGCAGATGGCCTTGGACACCACTTGGTTTTTACATTCTTTAAGATTAAATGAAGATGATTGCAATGACTCTTATCAACTAGATTATATTGTATGGTGACTATGAACTACTGCATGGGGTGACTAATTCACTCAAATGATGCCCCCTCATTTTGGGTGCATGTGATGTTGTCGAGGAGTATGTGACCCAAAAGAGGACCGACCGCTGTGATGAAACTAATGCCATATAGGGGGAGGGAGTGTGCTTGGTAGAAACCAAGGCACACACAAAAAAGTGGCTAGGATAAGAAGTGTTAGTGAAAGCAATATAAACACATATGTAAAAGATGATGTGTAAGATAAGCATGCCGAGAAGAAAATGTGGACTACACAAAGGGGGTTACAAACATGGGGCATCACTCAGGATGTCACCAAACAAGAAATTATGAGCTGGATGCAAAACATACAAACAATCAGAGAACAAGAAAGGCATAGGGAAAAACCCGCATACAATGACAAGAAATGACAAACAATAGAAATAAATCATAAGACAACCATGGAACACCGTTAGAATTTTAGAAAGATAGAAATTATTTCAAAGCATGTATAATCTAATATAGTGTTCTATGAAAAATGAAACAATAAAACCTATAATGTATGAATGTGGATGCCCCCAGGAGCCACTATATGGGATTGGTACGAGGTATTGCACTAAACATCCGTGTTACGTGTATCGATCTATGGAGTCTGCTATCAAAACTAGAAGATAAGTGAACGCTCATGTGTATATGTAAAGATAATGACATACCAAATATCTATCTAGTATGTGTAGAAAGTGTACATGTAAGTATAAGTAAACAAGATTAAATGTGACCAAGATATACATCATGTAGATGGATGAGATGAAATGAAATTTAGAGTGAATGTGAATGAGTATGCATGTGGTGAGGTTCATTTATACATGCCGCCTCAGTATTTGAGAATGAATTATAGATCAATAATGCATCATCAAGAAATGGTTTGAACATTTTCTCTAGAAATATATGATTGATAAAGTGTAGAGCGTAGAGAGTGCGTGAGTGAGTGTGGTGAGGTAAATTTGAGATATAGACTATCAACAATCAAGTATGAACCATGGAACTAGATGCATCATAGGGTAATGAGCGCAACATGTAGAAGTGGATGTAAGAAAGATGTATCGTGAATGCGTAGAGTGTGTACAAGCGCAATAAATGCTTTGTGAGAAAGAGATGTCATGAGTGCACGAAGTGTAAGGTGTGTATTATGTAATGTGTAGTGTGTAATGTGTATTGTGTTAGGTTCATGTATATAATATGCCCTCAATAGTCAAGTGTTAACTGTAGCATGAGATTGCACCATCGGGTGATGACGATACAAGAGCATATCAAGGTGTGTATTGATACGTGTGATAGACCATATATGAAGTGAGAAGTGAATAAGCAGAGATGCGAGATCCTGGATAATGTTAGAAAGGGGGTAAGAATAATAAGGTTTCCCTCCAAGTGCGTGATGAAGAATAAGATCACTTGAAATAATCTAGAAGATCATCATTGTCATGGTCAAATTAAAATGGAGAAGCATCAAAGACTTGATAAGAAATAATATCGGGATTATTAAGTAGCCATTGAGGTGTAATTTATACATGCCCATTGCATATTCCTCATCAATGTAGGGTGCTAATGGACACCCATATGCATTCCAATGAGTAATATTTTGTGAATAGTCGAGAAACAAGTCATTGAAAATAAAAACACGACCGAAAGGTGTGGGGAATGATATGTCAATATGATCAGGATATAAAGTACCACCAATATAATCAAGCTAAGATTGCTTAAGTGTAAGTGGAGATATGTGAGAAGCATGTACAAGAAACAATGTGAGATGAAATATGTGAAGACCTTAAACAATATTAATGTGGATAAATCCATGATAGAGATGAGGATCGTGAGGTGGGGAAATTATCATCCAGTGTAAATCCTATCCAAGTTAACCCATCATGTGTACTTCTCATGCGAATGCAAATGAGGTGAAATGAAGTCCAATGTTTGGACATACCCCTGATAAATAATAATATCATTAGTAGAAGTAGGAGGCTCGACGATGTAGGTGGGGTTGTATCTAACATGTAGATAACACCTTCAAGTGGTGGAAAATGAGCCAAAGAATCCATGGGTTGTGGTTTATTAGTGGTATCAGATGTTGGAATAGGAAGTGTATTGGTTGGATCATGGCTACAATATTTAAATGGGCGTTGATCAATGGGGATTGTATATTCTACGCCTTCATGTAAGAAATTAACACAATGATGTACTATAGAAGGTAATATTTACATGACATGAAGCCATGGTATACGGGTAAGTAAATATACTTGAACTTGGATGTTAATGATGAAGAAGACCGTAGGAAGATATTTTGGCCCAATAGTGATATCAAAAATGATATGACCAATGCATGGTTGAATAGAAGCATCATATGCGTAAAGAGAAATGGATGAGGGATTAACATCAGTGGCAAAAAAGCCAAGTTTTTCAATGAATGATAACATGAAAAGATTGAGCTTAGATCCATTATCAATTATGGTTCATTTGACACCCACATTATTAATGCAAATCATGATGTATAAAGGTGTATCATTGTCAAAAATAACAAGATAGAAGATAATATTATATGGAAAAGTAATGTGTAGATTAAATGTATCTACAAATGTGGTATAAACTATATTTGGATGAAGAGTAGAAGGAATGTGAGTGGTAGCCAAGAGAGTGATGATTATAGCTCTTAATTCAGGGTTGATGAGTGGGAAATCATGAATAGAAATATATATGATGAGAAGATCCTATGAAGATAAAATAGATAAAAATATGAGGATCCTAAGAGTGTTTGAAATGATTCGGGCTCACCAAATGATTAAACAAATATTGAAAATATATGCCTAATTCTATTTGTAATGTAGTTGCAAATGGATAAGAAATTAAGTGTAGAAATGACCCAAATAAATAAGTAATTAATATTTGAAACCCTAAGTGCAAATGAGAAGGAAGAAAGACTTAGCTGATTCGTAATCAATTCTAGACTATGTTGAAGTGCCAAACCTGATAAATAAAAGTAGGAATGTGTCGTACCAAAGCTCAAAAAATGTAGAGGTGTCAAAATATGTTGATCGGGGTTCTTATGGAGGGTCAAGGGCACCTGGAGTGCACTAGACCTTTCTAGGCACCTTTGACTTCTTAGGACCTCGAAAACCAGTTTTGCTAGGTTGTGATATGTTCATTGTATTTCACTTCTTGTCACTAGTATGTCACACCAAGTCCATAGATGTCACGCTGGTAACCTGCAATAAATAAATGACCTATAAAACCCTTAAAAGTGCATCAAATCCCAAAAATAAAATAATGTAAATGAGGGTTCAGACTATCCTCAACTGTAAAACAAGTAATCCTACGACCGAGTGATGCACTACATTTAGACCCAATGTAGTTATATGTGTGTGTGTGTGCTGAATTGTGCCCTAGATGGTTCTTGTGCGTGTCACACTTGATAGCGAGAAAGTAACTAGATGTATAAAATGTAAATACATGTGTGCATGAAAGAATGAGCTTTCCCTCCTATGAAGTGTATGCGAAAAATATAGACCCTTTACCTTATGTGGATTCTAGATAGATGCTTTAATGCTCTTGGTAATGGATTTTTAATGTAACCTTGGGTGGCGATAGCTAATGTTTAGTGTTTGATCCTTTATTATGGTCACATAAATGTATATTTATGTATTCCTTTTCTTGAATTTCATAATTAACCTCGAAAAGGCTGACTAATAAAAAATATATGATGCTCAAATGACTATAAAAGACCCAATAGACGTGAAAAAAGTACAAAGAGGTTGGGGGCACCCAAAGGGGATGGGGGCACCTGATGCTGACATCTTGGTTGGGTGCTAGTGTGTAGGATGAGAAATTTCAAAGTATGAAAACAAATATTTGGCTAGAAGGAGCATACGATCAACCAAGGAAATATAAAGCAAGCTAAGATGGCCAAAAACATGGGTTAATTAGTACTTTTCTTACTTAGGAATTATATCAATAGTAGTATTCAAACAGACAAGATAGATACCCAAAGTGCGTGATTTTGTGTCTATAATAACCACATGACACCCTTTTCCATTAATGGGGCTGACATCAATGACATCACCATACACAATGGAAAAAAAAATTGTTAATGAAACCATTAAAAACTTTTAGTTTTCCTTGTCCCTAAACATCGAGGATGGAATGATCACCCAAATAGATCGATCATTACATTCTCTAAGATCAGTTAGGATATCTAACCTATATGTCATTTGGCTAAAGTCACCACTTTCTAATATCCATTAATTTTACTTTGCAAAGTGACAAGGGATGTATACAAAGAAATGAAATTATTTATTTGATTGTTTTTATGGTTCTTATTTTGATTTGGTTTATTTCCTTTTGGTTTTTTACAATTTGTCTTGTTTTTTACTTTACAGTCTTCTTTCTTATGACCAAATTTTCCACAGTTATGACATTTACCATCAAAACTTACTCTTAAGTTTCTAAGTTTCTTATCTTTATTAGGAGGTTTAAAAGATGATTTTGATTCTTGTTGAATCTTGAAGGTTTATTCTTAGATTTTTAAGCGAGAAATTCCTGAGTGATATTCTCTTTGGAAGAAAAAATAGTCATAAATTTCTCTTCTTGGATTAGGAGAGCACTGAGAGTTTGTAAATCTGAATGCCTTCCTCATTTTAATATTTATAATTTAATATTGACATGAAATTCCTAAATCTTGCATGTATATTCCATTGAATAATGAAATACAATAATTTATTTTGAATTAAATTGTAGTTACATCCATCCAACTGAGTTTCAATATTTTTAATTTTTGCTAAAAATTTATTACCTTTTGATCTCCCTTCATGGGAGTTGTCATCAATTCTAAAATCAAATTTATAATTTTTGATAATCACGTACCTTTATGCATTGATTCCAATTATGTCCAAGCCCCACTCAGACTTTCATGATTCTTGATATGAAGAAGGAATTCATCTTGCACACTCTGTAATATAATGGCCATTGCCTCCTACACCTTCGTTGATATATAACTACATTGTTTGTTGTCACTTGTCTTCCGGTAAAATATTTCTCTGTACCATTCACAATAGTCTAGAGTTTGTGAGCCATGAATTTTGCCTTCAATCTTATCTTCTAGATGTTGTAATTAGTTCGATTCAAAATCTATGATTTATCAATCATAAAATGATTAAATCCCATTTTACTTAAACAATTTCAACAAATAATAACATCGAGTTTTTAAAGATAAATAAACACTTTTGACTATAGATATGAACCAGAGGGTTGATGGGATCCCACCCTACAATATTCAGAAGATGAAATCATGAAGAAAAACCAAAATTACAAATCCCATAGGTGAGGGGTCAAAACCAGACTAAGGCCAAACAAGGACAAGGAAAAATGGGCCAATAAAAACTATAAAGTAAAAAGGAGGATAGAAAATATATCAGTTAGAGATTTCAAGAATCTCCACCTCTTCCTTCACTTGAATAGAACCGAGAGCTTGTGATTATGGAACCGGTTTGTAGAACCAAGTGTCACAACCTTTTCGAGGAAGGAAAAATATAAACCCACCAAAGCCTTCAAAACCACCACTCTCTTAGGTAGAGGCATGACATGGGTGGTGAGAAAACCAATCCAAAGAGGGAACCCTAGAAATAGAATCCCCATGAGAGCAATAAATTCTATGAATAGATTCTCGTTAATTTTAAGAGAATGTAATTCTTGTGCTCTAGCTCTTCGCAAAACCTTTTGTCAACCCAATGAGGGGATGAAGAAGGGAAGATAACTGAAAACATATAAGAAAGACACACATTAACCATCACTTTAACTAGACCCACACAAAGAGCGAGGAAAGATGAAATGGTTTGCAACCACCACCATTATATCCTTGTCCACACAACAGTAGAGAATTAGACACAAAAATTCTAGCTAACTCGAATCAACCCATGCCCTCTCTAATATCTACAAATACTCAATGCCTATAACTTCTTGACGAGTCCTAAACTAGAGAAGATCCAAAAATAAACGTGTTGCAAGAGATTACAATACACCATTGTAAAATTACCATTTCAAGCTTCTCATGTTGCAAAGGAATTAGAGGGAAAGAAGGAAACACCATTAACCAAGAGAGAGAAGGTAGAAAGGGGGTGAAAGGTATGAATGAAAGCTACCAATAACCCACTCAACATTAAAATTCCCCAAACACATGTGGGGAGAGCCCATCATGATTATAATGGAGGGTGGAATTAAGAAACTCATAGGCCTTGTCTTTATTTTGAATGATGGCTTCATCATTTTGATCAACCCCAAAGTTAGCAAGGATATCCGATGCTTGATTATTTTTACAATATACATGACAGATAGACCATTCAAAAAGGAAGGAAAACCAATGAATAATATGATATATAAATATTAAGAAACCAAACCATCACTTTACCCTTACAAATGGATAGAATGATGACTTACGAATATCCTTCGAAGTAAATCTTGGAGTAACCACTATTAAGTGCGAGTTTAATGTCATGCAACAATGCTTAAGCATCAACTACATTACTAGAATCAAGGGGTAGTAAAAAAGATCCATCTTTTATTAACATACCCCTCTCATCACGGAGGATACACCTCGCCCATGATAGACAAGGGTTCCCTTTAGAAGAACCATAGAATTTGAATTTGTAGAACCCAAGGGTGGTTGAAGAGAACAATTTTTTTATAATGATAGTGGTTTAAAATTACCTGTGTCATTGTTCAAAGTACACCATTTCTATTTTGATGGATTTACGTCAAAAAAAGACTTGTCAAAAAAAGTACTCTAGACATATAATATATTAGTTTGAAAAAATGTGTTGAAATGTAAGTGAAAAAAATAGTTTTACAAGAAAAAAAATGACTTGACGTGTCATAAAAAACAATATTTTTCATTTTTAACCAAAATGTTTTTACTTAATAAAAACACAACCATTGAGAATTTTTCAATAGTAGATAGAAGAAAGAATAAATTAATAATTTTGATCAAAAATGAAAAAAATGCATATAAAAAAATTGGAGCATAGCTCCTATCGAAAGGTTTATAAAATAACTTATTTAGCTCGGTTGAGTTGGTTTTCCAACTTGGTGAGTTGAGTCTACTGATGAAATTGAGTCAATTTTATATATTATTCAACTTTCTAGCTTACGGCTTTGTTATATAATCTCTTAACTTGGTGAGGCATCTAATCAACATTCCAACCGACCAACTTGGCACAAATTATTAACAACTCACCACATTCCACCTTGCGGCTAAGCCACTTAACTATTTGTATCTTTGCCAACAAAACATTGTCATTGTAAGCCACATTAACAAGAGGGGACGTTTTTAGACATAGAAAATTTGTTTTTTTAGTAACAAAGGTGAAAAAACAAATTTGAGTTTTACCAAGGTTATACCAAGACACCGAGGGGACAAGGGTAAATCCTGAATCAATAAGAAAAATTGATTTCATATACTTGTGGAATTTTGTTTCCTTGTGTTCCTTTATATTAACCTGGGTTTTAACCTTCTTGAATTAAATTTCACCTAAACACTTTAGAAACTATAGGAACATAATAAAATATTCCAAGCAAAATTCAACCCTTACCTTTTATTTTCAGGTGCTGATCATACTTCCAACAATCACGCAAAATTTTTGAATGCTTTGAAATGTTTTAACTTACATGTAATATTCTAGGGGAAGGAGGAAGGGGGTATTTAATATGAATTTTCAAACTACCCAACTAACCAACCCCGTAATCGACACACCAGATTGATTAATCATTTAACCTCACTCTGGTACCATGTTCAGACGAGGATTAATTAACCAATCAATTAAATATTGCAATAAACATTAGTGTGAACATTAAAATATGTAATAAATAAAAAATAAAATGAATAAAAATGACACAAATTTACGTGGAAAACCCCGAGGGGTAAAAACCATGGTGAAAAGAGATATTCCATTAACCGAGAAACATTACACTCCAATACAAATATCCCTCCTCACTTCTCTCCATCAATCCACATAAAGTGTATTAAATCACTTTGTGACCCATGGTCATATTTATTTGGCCCCACTTGGTCATGAACTTATTAAGTGATGGGATGCGACCTTATAAAAAGACACCTTGATTTAATATATTGATTAATAATAATCAATTAACATAAACAAAATTAGTTTATATTAAATAATAAGGAATATAAATATTATTTATTATTTAATTATAAAATAAGGTTTATAGGAAAATAATATTACGTTCTAACATGACATAGGACGTAGATGATCATAACCGCTATAGACAATAGTGAGAGGTCTTGAGAAAGGCCCTTGGTATTACAGTACTTCAATTTTAGGATCCAAACTACAGGCATTGAGGACTCGAGTTAGTGGTTAATGAGACCACTGGTAGTGTTAGCTTGGCTAACTACCAGTCATTATGCAAGGATTTGGGCTACTATGAGGAGATAGTTCACAGAGGCTACCTGATGAGCCTCATTTTGTAGTATTTTAGGCAAGGAGACATGCAAGACATATTGGTAGTACAACGGTGTGGGATAACCATCATGAGGTCGAGATGGAGGCATTCCTAGTAGGTAACCGGATAGAGGTGTGGGTGGTGATCATGGGAGTAGTGCCTGAGGAGGCATTTGGTGACAAATGTCTAGTTTACCTAGTAGATATTTTTGATGTATACAACTCTTTTTAAGCCTATATTGATGTATATTTTTGAGAAACAACATTTTGAATCATCATGATGTACATTGTTATACCCATATATATATATATATATATATATATATATATATATATATATATATATATATATATATATATATATATATATATATGATGATTTTGATTCACATGTTATTTTTCTATTTTAATGCTTAATGTTTACAATGTGATGTTTAAATGTGATATTGATAGGAAATTAAGATGTATTTATGTTTTATGTGGTGTTGAGATAGACTAGATATATTTGATTTGATGTTTAGATAGTTTTGATGTTAAGATAATTTTGAAGATGCTAAGTATGGTAGTTGGATGTTTGAATGCTAATCACTATGTTTGATTTTGATGTTAAGATAATTTTTGATGTGATGTTTAGATGTTGACATGTTGATCTCGATATAAGATATATTTGATTTTGTTCTCAAATATGACTATGTACGTAAATGTTTTATTACTTCAAATATAATGGTCTCGTGTATATGTCAATGGGGTGGAAGCAGTGCAGTTAAGTCACATGGTTGTGTGCTTTCCCATATGTGTTTAAATCCCCCGAGGCACGTTCCTATATGAGGTGGTTTCATTGTTAGTTGTGAAATATCTACTCACTACAACTGCAACATGTTGGTTTCTTCACTCGCTATAATCGATAGCAAGTTAGTTTTGGCTTACCTGAAGTTTTTGATTCACTCGTTGTGGTCACTACTTCACTCAGGTTCTGTTTTACTCACTGCGGTTGTAACTTTACTCGTTATGGTCTGTAACTTTCTTTAGTTGCTACTGAACTTGATGCAGATGTTGCATATTTATTCTGGTTTCATAAATGCTTCAATTGGGTTCCTAGTGCTTGTTCCCTTCATTGTAACAAGGTTGTAGATCCTCTCCAAAAATCCTCAAATGTACAAGGATGTGGGTCCTTTCAACACCCTCAATTTACCCTCCTTCCAAAAAAATGGTCTCGATGTATATCAAAATGTACTTAAATCATTGTTGGGAATAAAATGTGAATCGTCTTCTCTTTGAATGGATTTGATACATATGTTATGTTAAAAAGTATAATGAAGGCATTTAAATTTTTTTGGTCTTGTAACAAATGTTAACACATAACTAACAATAAACACTCACATGTAGGATCTTAAATACAGATGGAAGTGAATTTGTATACCTTCCCGGAACATGGGAAGGATTGACATATGTAATTTTTGTGAGAAAGTAGGTTCTCCTTTTAATGGATTCATAAGATTATGCCCAACTATACATATTTTTTCTTTTCTGATGCAAAATGATCAGTGCGGGAAGTTTTCTTTGATGGGAAAGTTGATCGATGCAAGAAGTTTTCCTAAAATGATTTTGATATTTTAACTTTTTGAAGGCTAATGATTGATGCAAGAAGCCTTTATTTGGCCATCCTTTGAGTGAGTTGTCTACAATTTTTTTATTTTTTATTTTGACTAGCCATTCTTTAAGGGATTGATCCATGTTTTTCCAGGAAGTTATCCTTCGAGGGATCGATGCATTTTTGAAAATATGATTTCAATAGCTGTCCTTCAAGGGATTAGTATACATTTTGATAGGATACATCCATATATATTCTTGATTTTTTATTTTCGTGTTGGGATTGGGGCTAGTAGACCATTTAAGGAAGGGAAAATATGTGTGCATAGAATACACATGTGTATCCTGTAACATATCTTTAGTTGGTAGACAAGGTGGGTGGATGTAATGATAGAAGGGTTCCTACTGAGGAGGAACTTGGCCATGTGAAATATGTGATGAACAGAGTCATGGTGTTCATATTTAAGGTTTAGATAATAAGATAGTGGTGATGAACCAAATGCTTTCAAATCATTATGATGGTAAATGAAGATCTAGTGGCAGAATAAGATATTTGATGTGAGTACTATCATGACACTTGATGTGTTAATAGTACAAAGGCCACAAGTGAAAGGAATTCAAAGGTTATTTTTAGGTACACCATAAAGGGATGCTAGATAATAAGCTTCCGACCCATACTTGTGAGTGATGACATATGGACTGATCCATTTAGGGGCAAAATTTCCATGTTTACTCCTTTCCAGAGTAGTGAAGTTTTTATTTTATTTTCGACTAAGATCTTTAATATTGAAGTCACATTATTTTACATGTTATACATGCATTTTATGTGCTCTTGATAAACATGATGATGCTTAAGGGTTGTTTTGCAACATTCATCTAAAAACTCTAGTTGTGCTAGAATTTCTTGACAAGAATCCTAGTTAGAGATAAAATCGGTGAGGGATACATATAGTGATGGGATTTTAACTTCAAGGGGTAAGAATTCCTCGAAGACATATAATAAATAAAATTAAGTAGTACCTATACGAGTACAAATTCTAGTTTGATAATTCTAGAGAACAAACGAGATTTGGAGATGTCAATTCCTACCTACTTGGTCAATGGTTTTCATAAGAATTTTGTTAAGTTTTTATTAGAATCTTCAACTTTTCTGTTTTCTTGTGGATAATAAGGTGATGAAAATCTTATTTTGATGTTGAATGTATCGCATTATATCTTAACTTCCTTTTCCTTGAAAGATTTTCCATTATCACTTACTCATTTGTGAGGGATCTCAAAGCGACATATGATGTGTTGATAGATGAAATCAATGTTTTTTTACTTTAGTAGAGACAGGGAACAAATTCCACCCATTTAGTGAAATATTCAATAGTGGTGATGATAAAATGATATCTTTGTGAGGAACAAGGGTTAATCAAACCTATGAGGTGAGTCAACATTGTGAGAAGGGCCATAGGCCTTGAGCGGGCTATAGATCCCGATTTGGGAATGTGAGTGATATTTGAGTGTTGTTGATACTTGACACATTTCTTGATGTATGCAAAAAATATTGATTGAGAGTGGACCAGTAATAACCCATCCATAAGATGCATTTAGCGACAAATATACCATTAAAGTGTCCACCACATATGTTGTTGTGTACTTCTTGAAAAGCATTAGTGGATTTATGGGATTTGAGACATCGTAACAAGAGTTCGTCAAACTTACATCTGTATAAAAAAATGCATATAATGACATATTGAGCAATACATTGGAGAAAATATCGCTTAGTGTTTTTGGATAAATTAGATGGTATTTTTTATCGTGATAGATAATTGAATGTTTACGTATACCAGAGGTCTAGTTGATTATCTTTGATGAGGTTGATAAATGGAAATTTGTTATTGTGGTATGGTTGATCAAGTTTATACACCACAACGAACAATTTGGAATCATCACTTGATATGGGGATGAGTGATGCAAGAGAAGCCATGGTGTGTGTTAATTTATTGGGAGATCATGGAATTGTTCTAATGGTGTAACGATCAAAGGATTCGATAATAATTTTAAACTAGTTTTATATTTTTCTAGAATCTCATTTTTACATTGATTAATTCCTTTGATTTGATTGATGACAAGTTGTGAGTCTCTGTAGATGTTTAGGATTTGAACACTAAGAATGATAGCGTTTGGAGACCCATGATAAGAGATTCGTATTTAGCCATGTTATAAGTGAATTTAAAGTTTAATTTGAAAGATTGAGGGATAAGAATCCCTAGGAGGTATGTTAATGATACCGGCACCCCTCTTGACACTTAGATTTGTCGAAGGAAAGTGAAATTTTTATAGGCATGTATTTGTGATCGATGGCGTTAATAGATTTGTCAAGGAATTATTCATGAGGATGTTGATTATCAGAGATAGGATATTCAATGAGTTGGTCATTGATAGATTGTCCTTTAATATATTTTCATGAGATGAATTCAAGGTCGAAATCAGTTATGAGAATGAGACACCAAGTGACATGGTCATTGTGATATGGCTTGGAATGTATAGATTTAAGGGCATTAAGTCTAGTAATAATGTAATTTTTTACTAAGTAGATAATAACAGAGTTTGAAATTTGTAAAGAATATGGCACAACACAAATTTTCATCTTCGATATAATGGATCTCGTAATCATGGAGAGTTTAGTTTATATAAAAACAACTTGTTCACGACCTTTCTCATCTTGATGAGCGAGCATAACACCTAAGACATGATAAATAATGGATATATAGAGGTTCAATGACTCACTATCGTGTGGAGTTGTAAGCACATGTGGTGATAAGAGGTATTGTTTGAACTCATCAAAGGAATTTTTATCATTGTGATGTTATTAAAAGTTTTCATCCTTCCAAAGGAGATGGTTAAATGGTCGATGCAAGTGGTCCTGAAAGTTGTGAGATGAAATGGCATACTGATTGAAGTCTACCTTGAAGGCTACAAAGTTGTTTGAGTTTTGATGGAGGAGGTATCTCGATAATGGCCTTGATCTTAGCGGGGTATACTTCAATGCCCCAAATAGAGATGATGAACCCTAGGATTTTTCTGATAAGGACAAAAATACATAATTCACGGGGTTAAGACGAAGAAAATATTAAATGAGTTGGGAAAATATTATGTCAAGGACGGTGATATGGTCTTTACATTGTTTCTATTTACCTAATAGGTCATCAACGTAGTCTTTTATAGTTTTGTGAATAAGATCATGGAAAATGTTGTAATGTCCCCAATGGACATTATTTTACCCCTAAACGGATTTTAGGTAATCCCAACTTTAAATGCAACTTGTAGACAAAATACCAAACAAGTATCATGCAGATGTGAATTTATAAAGGAAATGTGACTTGGGTTAAGTGGAAAACCCACACCAATCAACCTCTAATTTTATATCTTTCCACTCAAATCTAGTACCACTAATTTATAAATCCTAAATATGTATAAAATTGTAGATTTCATATGTAAACAAGGCTGCAATAAATTACTTAAAAACCCTTTCTACAACATAACTTCAAAAATTCATATCTTTTGCTAGAGAAGTCCAAATGAGTTGAAACTTTGGATCTTGGGCCACAAAAATATGAAGAATAATATTCCAAAATTATTTTTCACACAACAAACACAAAACCCTAATTTTTCCCTAAAACGTAGGTCACCCAGCACATTTAGGGCATGAAATCAGCTCCAAAAATTAAGAAAACAAGCTACTTTGATTCCCAAACAAATCAGCCCTAAATAAACTCCAATAATGACAAACTAGGGTGGATATTTCACTACCAAAGAGTGACCTACTAGCTAGGAATGGATCTCTCACCACCGAAGCTAGGGTCTTTGTGGGATCTTACTCCACAAGCTAAATAAAATCTAAGTGTATATGCAAAAGGTACAAGCTTAAGACACAAATCATAAAATATCAAATGGTTATGCAATATCTTCCCCTCAAGTAGACTTATCCTTATAAAGGAATAAGAGACCCAAAAAACCTCTACAATATCCAATTAGTTCACAAGAATTTTCCCTATGCAAGCATTTAATATTTTCCCATATTAAATGCTTTCCCCAACAATGTTTTCTCTCATAATGCAAGTCACATTTTTCTAGGGGAAATACATACTAAAATGGGCATTTATCCTTTCTATGTTCTCATTCTCCTTTCTAAGGAAAGTCACCTTTTCACCTAGGATGGATAAAAATTTATATTTGAGCCTTTTCCATCCTATATTTAATAATTATTAAGTCATATAAATTATTATAAGTGCTCTATATATTTTTTTATTAATGACACTTTATAATAATTAAATATAACTTAAGTCATCCTTATGTTTTTCCTTTTTCCATCAGGTTGACAAAATAGGCCAAAGGTCTTCAAATGGGAAGGGGATATTACAATCCTCCCTTCCCAAAATTGCTTTCCCTCAAGCAATTACATCTTTGTTTTGTCCAAGAGCCATGCACAAGTGACAAAACATGCTAAAGTGTTCTACCATCCAATCCCCTGTGCACTGTTAAGTCCTAAAACTTGCCACCATATATCATCCACATGTTGCTCATATACACATAGTTGGAGCAATGGTTCAATAAACTCCATAATGAAGACTTAATCATCTACCATACCATGCATCTCATGATGGAAATAAATTAGAATAGGAAAAAATAAATAAGACACATTATTATGTTGTTCATACCTTTCAATGCCATCAATGTCCTCTGTGTGTTTAAGATAGACATATGTTGAGCTGCCCCCAACATTGTTGCCTAAATTCCCATTGAAAGTATCTGAAAGATGATCAAAATTTTCTGGTTTGGAAATTACAGCAGGTTGCAAGCTCAGAAGTGTCCATGTGAGGCTCCTCCTCATGTGCAAGTTTCTCTATAAAGACTTTTTTCATGGGTGTAGACTTCCTTGCATCATTTTCCCTCATATTTTCCTTGAACTCTTGTAAGTGTTGTCTTGCTTGAGTCGCTATCAACCTAGCAGCTCTAGCTCTTTTATTCCATTCCTCACACTTTTTAAGAGTTTCCATTACATCCTCCTTGCTTGCATATACAAATTTCTTCTCCTGAGATGGAATAATTTCTCTAACAAACAATGTTTCACTAATGCAATTATTTTGCTCAATGGAAATCATACCTTTTTCTCTAGAAGCTTCTTCTTCTTCAAACGAGTTCTTTTGTAATTGTATCTGGCATATGATGACCTTGCTTGGGCTTGCTACTAATCTTCATCATGTAATAATCTAGAAATGGCTTATTATCTCTGAAACCCTTACTCAAAGATTGATATTTCCTCCAACAAGAATCCTTATCAATGACCTCTATTGGCCACCCTTTATCACTGTTCACACCATTTTCCTTATTGTCCCCAAATCTACTTTGATTTAAATTTTGAGTCAGTTGGCTCAAATAAAGGTTAGTGGTCCTGTTGTTTCACCATATTGGTGAACATTTCCTTCATAAAACCCACATTGAGATCTTTCCAAACTACCATATTTAACCCAAACAGGTTGGAGGAAAAATAGCTCTGATACCATTTGTAATGTCCCCAATGGACATTATTTTACCTCTAAATGGATTTTAGGCAATCCCAACTTTAAATGCAACTTGTAGACAAAATACCAAACAAGTATCACGCAGATGTGAATTTATAAAGGAAATGCAACTTGGGTTAAGTGGAAAACCCACACCAATCAACCTCTAAATTTATATCTTTCCACTCAAATCTAGTACCACTAATTTATAAATCTCAAATATGTATAAAATTGTAGATTTCATATGTAAACAAGACTACAATAAATTATTTAAAAACCATGTCTGTAACATAACTTCAAAAATTCATATCTTTTGTTAGAAGTCCAAATGAGCTGAAACTTTGGATCTTGGGCCACAAAAATATGAAGAATAATATTCCAAAATTAGTTTTCACACAGAAAACACAAAACCCTAATTTTTCCCTAAAAATTAGGTCACCCAACACATTTAGGGCATCAAATCAGCTCCAAAAATTAAGAAAACAAGCTACTTTGATTCCCAAACAAATCAGCCCTAAATCAACTCCAATAATGACAAACTAGGGTGGATCTTTCACCACCGAATAGTTCCCTTCTAGCTAGGAATGAATCTCTCACCACTGAAGCTAGGGTCCCTGTGGGATTTTACTCCACAAGTTAAAGAAAATCCAAGCGTATATGCAAAAGCTACAAGCTTAAGACACAAATTAGAAAATATCAAATGGTTATGCAATATCTTCCCCTTAAGTCGACTTCTCCTTATAAAGGAATAAGAGACCCAAAACAACCTCTACAATAACCAATTAGTTCATAAGGATTTTCCCTATGCAAGCATTTAATATTTTCCCATATTAAATGTTTTTCCCAACAATTTTTCTCTCCTAATGCAAGTCACATTTTTCAGGGGAAATACATAGTAAAATGGGCATTTATCCTTTCTATGTTCTCATTCCCTTTCTAAGGCAAGTCACCTTTTCACCTAGGATGGATAACAATTTATATTTGAGCCTTTTCCATCCTATATTTAATAATTATTAAGTCATATAAATTATTATAAGTGCTCTATATATTTTTTTTATTAATGGCACTTTATAATAATTAAATATAACTTAAGTCACCCTTATATTTTTCCTTTGGCCATCGGGTTGACAAAATAGGCCAAAGGTATTAGAATGGGAAGGGGATATTAAAAATGTATTTCATATCATGTTGATAAGTTACCCATTTATTTTAAGTCAGAAGGGAATGATACAATAGCAGAAATTCCCCCAAGGAGTAATGGAGGTCTTGTGTTGATCATTGGTGGTGATAAGGATTTGATTATAGCCACAGAAGCCATCCATAACAGATAGTATTGCATGGCTGGAGGTAAGATAGAAAATATGGTCAATGTTTGGGAGAGGAAAGTCATCTTTGGGACAAGCGAGATTGAAATTTCAAAAATTCATACATATACACAACTTTCTAGAGGCTTTAGTTATGGGTATGATATTAGAAACCCATTGTGGATAATCAATGGGTAAGATGAAATTGGTAGAAAGAAGACGCTATAATTTTTCTTTAATGAGAAGAGCCACATGAGGATGCATTATATGTATCTTTTATTTGACTAGCTTAACATTGGGATACGTGACGATATTAAGAACCACAATGTTATGGTCAATACCTGACATGTCGATATACAACCATGAAAAGGATTGAGTTCATTTAAAGAGGAAGGTGGTGAAGTATTTTAAATCTTATAAGTCTAAGGATTGACTAAATTTGTCTATGTGAGGATCTTCTTTGAGTCCCTAGGTTAAGTTTGACTACATGGTTTGGAAATAGTGTCATCTATGTTCATGGGGTCATCGTGTAGGGGTGAAGGATATTGTTCTAGTTCTATTATGGATTCAGATACGATGCTTGTGGAGGATTTTGAAGCTAGTTATTTGAAACCTAACCCATATTTTTCATGAGGTTTGTGGGAATACTCAAGAATTAAATCATGAATACCCTTCTCATAATGTCTAATGTCTAAGCCCTAATAGACACAATGATAGAGGTAATTTTTTTGAATGTGTGGCTATACAAAAAGGTGAAATCTGATATGAATTTTTTTGCATGATGTTTATTATTAAGATGTGGAGAAGGATGATTGATCCCTCTATAGATGAGATTAGTTTTAAGATGTGGCAAACTGAAGGAGATAACATATCCAATATTAGGCTCATACATGGGCTATTTTTTAGTTATTCCATATGTCTTCAGTGTAGGAAGTGAATTAAGGGTAAGAAGGCAATACTCCCCCAGTGAAAGACAACGTATGCCGTCATTGAAGGAATTTTCATCTGGTAATTTTGATGCAACGATGGAAGAACTAGTGGAGGATTTTTTAGAAGATATCAAGTTTGTTTTAGGGAAAATAACGTTATTGGGTCGATACATCATGTGACACGTTTTAAAGGGGTTTGGATAAACTAAAATAGTGAAAGTTTTACCTTCATGTTCATATTTGAGACATCGATGGAGGGTGGATGGGATACAATGAGTGGCACAGATCCAATGTCATACTAATAACATGTTATATTGGAATTCTCCTTTATCGAGATAAAATAGTTCATGAAGGGTCTTAATTTTGAATTTGATGGGTAAGATAACCGATCCTAATGTAGGAACAATGATATTGTTGAAGGTTTGCAATACCACAGGTGACTAGGCGATAATAATGCTGGATATTTTGAGTTAATTGAAAGTGTGGGATGATATAATGTTGATGCCGGTGTCATTTTCAATCATGAATCTCTTAACGAGATTATCATTGATTTAGACAGTGATTAATAATGAAAGGTCATGGTATTCACGTTTTAAGGATGAGATTTCAAAGATATCAAAAGATATGACAACGAGCATATGGAGGGTACTGACCACATTCACAAATGGTTGTGGACCCTCCGAGGGTATAGATATGGATTGAAATATTTCAATCATGTCTTGTTGATGTTGTGGTGATGTTTACACAAGCTCATAGATGGACATATTCACCTTTGGATCTTGATGAAGTTGTTTAATAATGGTATTTTACATGGAAGTGGTTGATTGGGTATGTGAGGTAGAAAGGATGGATTTCTTAACTTTGGAAGAAGGTGGTGAATTAGGCGATTCATGAGCGAACATGATAGAGAAGTTAGACTTGTTTTGATCTGAAGTCTTGGGGTCATGTGTACGAGCTCTGGTATTTATACACACTACATCAATTTGATGAACCATTGCTTTCCTAGAAGAGGTCTCACCTTTTTTAGATGTAGATGGTGATATTTTTGATGTTGTGGTATTAAAGGTTTGATGAGTTATCTTAAGAGGATTTTATGGTTCTAGATCTATGGGAAGAAGTAATTTATTAGAAATTCTTAAAATGGAAGTGTGGAGGGATTTACAGTCCTTGGTATAATTTCCTAGGGTTTGGACCTCGGTGATAGTCAAAATATGCTTCAAAGTTATACCAGGAGGGTTTCCACCCTCGAGATCCATATGGCTTAAGAGGAGGTAGGATTATGATATATTGTTGGATTAACTTTTCAAGCATAATAGCATTATTTCATTTTAAAGTTGATGTCTAGGGAACTGGTATTTATTTTTATGATATGGATGTTGAAGGGATCACATTTTGTGTGACATCTTTAGGTACCTTCTGGGGAACAATCTTAGAATTTGTAATAGTGACTTAAAATTTGGATGAGGGGTGTGGCCCAAAGATAGAAGGCATGGATTTTGTATTCTATGTTGAGGAGGTCATATGATCACATGATATGATTGTCACTCTCTTGGATAGAAGGATGGGCACTTACGTAACAATTTTCTTGAGATTGTGCATGTGGTGTTAGGTGGTGTGACCATTATAAGAGATTTTCATATATTGTATTATAGGTTTATTTTCCAAGGCTTGTGGAGAGATCATAGATGAATTTGAAGTAGATGGAATGAATGTGGATAAATATTTAGTCTTTTCGGAGGAAATACTAGGATAAGTATGTGATTCAATAGGTGCTTCGGACTAGAACATTGGGTGTAGATGGTGTGGATGAGTTGTTTTTATTTCTATAAAAGAAACATTTGAGGGTGTGAATGATTCTGATTGTGATTTTGTGATAGGATAACTAGGAAATGAAGATGTGGATGATTGATCTTTGATTGTGTTGATGGTTTTATGGGAGTGAATGATGTTAGACTATGGTTGACTAGTGGATGGAGCATGGGTTGGAAATGGTTGTTTAAAAATGGCTAGGTTCTGATTTAGAGGTGTATTTAGATCATCCAATTTCAAATCACCTTTTTTGATAAGGTCTTGAAGGAAATTCCTAAATGAATGAAACCTTTTGATGTTTTGGTCCTTGACCCTATGGTATTTTCAGTAATCATTCTCTCGTACCAAGAGGGTGTTGAGATAGATGTATCGATAGGATGGATAGGTGGAAGGGTGATCATACATGTAGCTAGGGTTTTATCAAAAATTTCATTGTAATATTCACGAATGAGCATATAATTATGCAAAGGACGAGTGCATTCGAGATCCAAACATTCTTTAGAAGTGGATTTTACGAAAACCGTGTTTGCTAAAGTCTTATATTTTCATGACTGGAGGATGGTTTGAATGAGGAATCAGGTTTAAGCTTCATTGATTTGATTTTAACCCTATCATCCTTGAGAGAAAAAATTTTGAGTTTTTAATCCATAGTAAAAGGATTTGTCAAAATTTTGGAAATATTGAATTTGTAACATCGATGATATATGTTTGGCACAAGAGCAAGAAAATAGCTCAATCAACTCTTCTTGTGGGAGGGAGAAGGATAGTTGAATAATAATTCCCCTTCAATGTGAAATGAAATCTATAATGGATGAATATTTGAATTGTCTGATAGCATATAGATCAATAATGGTGAATTTACGAGCGATGTCTATTGAGAAGTGTTCTAAGAAAAGTTGTACAATATGTGTAGAGGAGAAAAGAGAGTATCTGGGGATATTTTTATACCAATCCAATGTGGCCCCTACTAGGGGCATGGGGAATGTTCTCAACATGAGGTCGTGTTCATGTACGATGAGGTAACAGACATGATGGAAGGCCTAAATATGTTATTGAAGGTCCTCTTTTCTATAGAATTTAAGAAACTTAGGGAGTTTCCAATGTGGAGGATTCACTTTGTATGGTGTGGAAGTATGGAAAAGTTCATTACAAATGGGTTCTTAAGATAACATGTTCTAGGGACATGTGGAGGCAACTTCAAGGTTAGAGATCATATTCATTAATGCCTGCAAGGGATCATTTTGTGATGGTTGTTATTGGGGATTGAATGATGAAGGGCCTGGTTGATTATATATCAATGTGTTTGGTTTTTGATATGGTTAATACGGTAGAGGGATATTATGTTGGAGGGGAGTAATCATGGTAATTTTGTATGGTGGTTGTGAAACTAGAGGTTGTGAGGGTTGGATGTATTGATATTGGATGGGCATTGAAGTGTTTAGAAGGGGTTGTGAGTGGTGGGGTATATGTTTAGAGGGGATAGAAGTGTGGATAAAAGGTTGAGATTGTTGGGGTATATGTTGAAAGTGGATAGATGTATGGAAGAGGGATTGAGAAGATACCTTTGTGAGGGGGCGTGGACACTAGAGATAAAGCTAGTGTTGATGAGGAGTGTCGATGTTATGATGGATATGACAATGCTATGAATGGATGATGAGGGTTTTGAGAAGGATTATGTTGGGACACACTAAGTGGTATGGCTAGAAAAATTATAGGAGGAATTTGGATAGTGGAAGAGACTTGAGACTAGAGGTGGAAGAATATATGTTGGTGTTATTTTGTGAGGAGGTGGACCCAGATGAGAGATCTAGGGATGATGATGATTTTTGGTTGGGGGTATCTTACAAAGAAACTATGTTGAGATCAAAAGTGATGATGAGGGATGATGACGTGGGATTTTATGTTTGGACCCACCGAGAGTGGAGTAATGATGGAGTTGGATAACTAGCTCATGGTTAGGGTTAATAATTTGGTAAAAATTGTAGGTGACATTGATGACGAGGGTTCATTGTTTAGGTGTAGATTGATGAAGAAGGAAACCTCAGGAAATGAAGTATTAAAGGTGACGAGATTTTAATTTGAAATCCTAGTGAAAAATATATCTCCACTATTGAAAAAATGTGTACTAGATGGGTCAAGGATCTCGATGTGGAAAATTGACTACTAGGAGAGTTTGAGAGTTCTTGGTTATCTGTCTGAGGGTGATCGATGTTGGTTCATGATACATGGAATATTGTCGAGGTGAGACTGGATATTTTCTAAGGAGTATTGTAAAATTTCAACCATGTTATTAAATTTTTGTAGACAAGATTGTTTTGATTAGGACCATGAAATAAACAAACAATCACAAGAAAGAAAAATAAAATATATGTTTGATTACAAACACGCAGGAAAGACATAGAAGATAAAGTTTTTTTGTTATCTTGATTAATTTAGAGAAATATGAAATGTGCAAAATGGTGTAAGAGGTATTACAAAATGGTAGTCTATGGATAGTTTTAGGTGATGTTAAAGGTTAGAGTCCTTGATATACCTGAAGGTACATGGGGCTCGAATATGTGTTGGTGTCAATATGAGGCATGGTATTAGGGCCTACCCCATCACTTCACAGTCCTATAATGATAAGGGTGTTGAGTTCTTAGCTGATATACCACCCACCATATTATTTATACTTGGCCAGAACACCAAGTTGGATTATCCTCTTAGTGATGAAATCCAAGTAGGTCCACCTGAGTAGGAATGCTTAAATGCAAGTTTTATTTTACATGGTTTGATTGTGTGTGTGGGGAGTAAAGTGAATACATTTTGTTAACCCCTAATTAATCTATTCTGATCATGAAGATATGAAATTTCCTTTGTGATCTTAAAATATATGTTAATTCAATGAAGATGATCAAGCAAATATAATGGGAGAAAAGAAAATGACAGTGAAATAAACGTATCTATGATTGTTTTTTCTTACTGATATTGTTTTTTAATTTTAGATTTATTTAAATCCTGAAAATATACACTCCAGAGAGGAGATACTACAAGGTTCTATGGAAGTAGAATGTATAATACTGAAGAATGATAAATATGGAAACTGACTGAGTAATCAAGAACAATCCACAAAGATAATCAGTGATTAAGGAAATTGTGAGTGGTTAATTGGAATCATTGGTAATTTATTGTAATCATTGGTGATTTTGAAGAAGAGACCAAAAATGACTAGAAAATTTGTGTAATGAGAAAGAAAGGGAACTAGATCCCACAGGGTGTGCCGAGAATGTACTAGGTAGTTTTTTTAGTAAATTCTATCAAGTGTTGAAAGTACCTAAAACTCAAAAATAACAGGGTTTATTGATACCTGTGCCAACATTCGTAATGTCGGGATGATGGGATGTGGGAAATCAACAAGCACTCCTCCTTTCGTCAAGTGAAGAGACCTATAAGAAAATATAACTAAATGAGAGAGATTAGATAAATAGGATGACGAGTTTCTTGGAAAAGGTCAATTCCAAGAATCTAAAGGGACTTACTTGAAGGATGTCAGCTCATTTTGATACAATTAAGTCTGCGTGGATAAAGATAGTAAGATAGATAATGACAATATGGATGATACAAGATAAAGAAGATATAACTCAAGATGAAAACTAAGATCCTTAACTACTTTTCAGGTGTCCCAATCTAGAGTGGCGACATTATAAAGATACTTGAAGTAATCATACTAATAATCTTTAGTTTTTTGTCAGAACTTGTCAAGGATCTTGAACTATTCCTCAATATCCTTGAGGGTAGGTGCAAATATGATGGTACACAAAGTAAGCTCATGGGGGATGTCAAATTTCTCCCACATTAATGGTTTTGAAAGATGAAAATATCATAAATTCTTTTGATTGGATAGGATTGACCTAGAATATTCATGTACAACATATGCATGTTTGCAAACAAACAGATTAAGAGTAGATATATAGATAACAAATGATAAAATGTAATGATTTGATAAAACAAAGTGAATTGACATAAATTGCAAGTGATTGATGGAATCACCATAAATTGAGAAAATCTTCGGCGGTTCTTGTGAAAAATTTGATCATTTGACAAAATTTCAAATTGATTGAAAATAGAGACTTAAATGATGGTTTTATTTTTTTTAATGTATAACCAAAATGGAAATAAGAGTAAAAATATATGATGATACCCTTGGTGTGAAAATTTATAAGATGCTCATCGAGACTAACTGGGTTTGTGATGATAAATTTCTTAATGTCTAACAATGTGAAAGGAATATTGAAGATGTTTATATGCCCAAAATGATGTGTGATGTCTGTATGGATTGATAAAGTATCATTGCAAGGCTTGGATATTATTGGAATGGCATAATTTTTCTCACAAGTTTGATAATATGAGATTGAATATCCTTAAAACATGAGTTTGATCTCCTATTTATAATCACATGTGATTTGTTATAATCACCAAAAATTTGGGAAATTCAGAGAATCCTATTTGAAATTGGTTTAAACCACTTCTACAATGTGGATTTCGGGTATGGGGATGAGGGTAAATGGTTAGGGAGAGGTTAGACGTGGTGGGGAGTTAGGAGGTTAGGGAAAAAAAGAGTTAGGATAGGTTAAAGGTGGTTAGGAGGTCTTAGGGAGGTTATGGTAAGTTTTGAAAGGTAAATATAATTTACGGGGGCAAAAAATAATTTTACAAGGTTAACGAAGTGACTTGAATAATGATTAGAGTGATGGTTTTAATAGATTAATGTGTGTATATAGGGTGTAGTCATATGACAAAAACTTGATGTCTACTGATTGTATCTTTATATGCTACTTTATATAACTTTTAATTTCTAATGCATGTATTGTTCATGTTTATGACTTACACTATGTTATATTATTATCGTATTTTGATAATTTGAGACTTATGTCTTATAGGGATTAGTTTCTCTTGATATATGTACCTACTATTTACTTTTTTGTTTAATGGATGTGTTAGTATTTGTCTTATGTGTATCACTTGTTTATATGTACGACACATTAGTGTACCTTGTTTGTAGCCTCAATATCCTTTATTATGTGTGGTCATTATCTCTTGCTTGTTGCTATGACACCATTTTGTCCCTTGATTATGTCTTCTTGTCCTTCTAAATCATGTTTGCATGATTGAGCTTATGTGTTAGTTGTGATTATTACACTTTGTGCCATGATTCACATCATACATCCCTATACCTTAGTGTTATGAATGATATCATGCACCCTTTGGTGTAAAATAGTATATATTAAATTGGAAGACATACATTAACTCTCCACATGCATGTATGATATTACACCACTACCCTCTTTTTATTTACGAGAATGCTATAACTCATTTTCTATTTTGAAATGCATGCTTTATTGTATATCCCCCTCTCCTAAAGAAGGGGGTTTTGATGGGATCATCACATAATATAAGGTACAAGATATATAATACATCATATATAGTATATGATACATATTATGAAATACATTTTAAAAGTTCCATAATACATAATATAGGTGTTATAATGTTTGGAATAGGTTATAACCAAAATTTTCAATGATACGTAAAACCGTGAAATTGGACAATATTGATTGGTCGATCCAATCCTTGAAAGGAACGATAAGAAGATTGTTCCAAGCCGCGATCTCAGATGATAATAGCACACCACATTAGATTTACAAAATAGAAGAGCTAAAATACCATATATGGAAATCCATCATAATCCATAATGCTCAATACATTACAATAGAATGACTTGAATTATTCAATAAGAAAGATGTACATATAGGAGGAGGGAAGTGTAACTACTACCTATATTAGTAGTGAAGAACTCCCACTAACTGATACTGGAAGTTAAGTTAACTCCAAAATACTAGTAAGCTAACTCCACATAATTGAGAAGTTAACTCAACACATCTAGTAAGCTAACTCCACACAACTAGTACACCTAAGAAATCTAACCCAACAAGTGTAGGGCTAACACAAGTGTAAGAATTATCTTAATAAATAAATAAAAGGATAAATAATAACCTACACTAACAATCCTCTATTGAATGATTATGTCCAAGTGCAGGTTGGATATTAATTTCAAATTTTCTCAAAAATTACACATTTCATATGGTTCAGACATTAAATTAGACACAATGGTAAATAATTGATACTACATTACATATTGTTATGAAGGGGGTATGGTATAAATTTAGTAGTTCAATTTTTATTTATAGCTAGAATTTTATAATTTACCATGGCACACATTTCTAATTTCTAAGTTTCATTATTATCAATTATGAGGGCATCGATATTTTTGGTTCCCTTTTGAGAATTATCAATTACTGTGAGTATGTTGGGTGCATGAGTGTACTTCATTCCCTTTCAATCATGCAATATTGCACATTAGATTCATTTGCAATGATGTCGATTAATTCAAACGGGTGACGTATATTGGGTCTAGTGACACCAATTAGCCTTAACATCATTCCTAGTAAATCCTTTAGGGTACCACCTTTGAGTAATGCATTACCTTAAAAAATCATGAGTGTCACTGTTATTGTGCCCCCAAACTCACTAGATAACATTGGTTTTTATAAATTGGGCACTTGATCATCCCTAATTCTCCATATATTTCAATAAGAATCTCTTTCTCTAGGTCCTAACCAAGGGGTGGAATCTAATCCAAAATTTTCAAACAATCCTCATGATTTACATGGCACAATTGGTTTCTACACATATCAAGTATGTTCTAATTATCTCTATTTTCTATTTCAATTTTCAAAATTTTAGAGTTAAAGTTGTAACTCTCATAATATGGACATTATCTATGCTCTTATATTGTAGGTTTTTACCTTAGACACCACTCTAGCACTCAAGTGTCGAGAAAATAAAAAGTGTTTTTACACACTAAGATACATATTTCCTTTAACTTACAAATGTCATTTACTAGATTAAATGGGGGAAAAAACAAACACACAAATTTGGCATTTTGGAACTTCATAATTTTAATTTTAGCTAGCATCCATTACATATGATTTTTTTCAAACATCGCACAAATATAATATCATATGATATCCCAAGACTTTTCACCTCTCATTCCAATTCTCAAACACTTACTGGTACATCTCTATTAGTTAAAAACATATCTTATCTCCAGCGATACGATGCGGGAGAATTACTTGTACATATTAAAATTTTGAATATACTAGTTTTATTAGGGTTTAGAAGGTCCATTTGGATGTTCATGAGGAATTTATTGTCCATTTTGAATCTTTGACGTTGTAAAAGTGGTCTTTGGGTTCCCCTCCAAAACCACAATTTAAATTTTTGAATTTTCCTCCAGATGTGTTAGTGGGTTTGGGGTTAGACAAGGTTGAATAAGTGATATAAGTAGGGCCATAAAATATTTGTACACTTTATAAAAGGTCCTTGTAAGCCTCACATAGAAAAATTTGACTATTTGTACACTTTATAAAAGGTCCTTATTGGTGTGTGTATTTTCCACATCGTTAGGTGAGTCATCTCACTTAGGTGAGATCATAGGTCCATGTGTCATTTAGGGGTCATTATGAGATTCTCTTACGTGTTAGTATGTCGGTGCATCAAAGCATGTCAAAGCACATCGTGTGTTAGTGCATCATATACATCATTGGGATTTACACTTCTATTCTAGGAATGTAACTCCCCTCTTTACTTGAGTTGTCATGATTGCAACACTGGGGGTTACTCAACACCTCTTATATGTACACCCCATTTGATCTATGAGATAGAGGAGATTTTTATGGCTTAACTAGGTTATGCCTATGTTTCAAATATTTGCATGCACATTCGGTTGATGCTCGCTCCTCCCAAGATCTCTTCACGCTGTCGTTCACACGTTCATTGATGTGCATGGCATCCCTGGTGATCCTTGCTTGTAGGTTTTAAACCCTCTTTCATGGTATCCGAGCGGATCTTGTGGATCCGTGCACTCCTCGGTGTTGCTCGTGTGTTTTCTGGCTTCCGGTGTGATATTTAGATTTCGTTGCATGTGTCGTAATGGATATTCCGTTCGTGTGTTTATTGCATTGATTCCGGGTTTCATACCTCCTTTACAAGCTGTTCATGTGTTCATGGGTGTTTTTGGAGTGTTTGTGGTTTTACGAATTTTGCATGCGGTCTTCAGAGGTGATTTGCAGTTTTTGGGTGTTGTTTAAGGGCTTAGATCTGGGTTCGAGTGTTTTTTTGTCTTGAGGTTTTGAGGTTTTGAGAGTTGGTTACTCCTGCTTGGACGTGCTTTCACTAGATTTTCAGGATTTTACACTCTACCTGCTTCCTTGCATTGGCTTTGTTGCTCTCTAGCGGCATGCTTGGCATCTCTTCATTCTTCACAGTTATCACTACAGAGAGGCCAGTGCTTGCTAATGCAGTAAGTACTTCGGGTCACTGTCATACAGTTTTACTCTACCTACCTTCAGAGATTTCATAAGTGAGATGGATTCAGCAGGCGATGGAAGGTTATTCCCCATGTGATGTAGTTGATACCAATAGAACTCCATTCTCTCCCAGTCTCAGTTGGATCAAGAAGCAACATCACTAGACAGAAGAAGACCGTGGCATAAAACTGAAAGGAATGCATTTGTTCCTCTACTGCTGCTAAACTGGGCTGTCACCGGTGCGTTTTCCTTGGTTCGGGGGTTCCATCTTATCTCTGCGACCTACATCAACCTTGGCTCGTATTCCCAGCCCCTTCAACATGTAGTTGTTTTGCATTAATCAACTCTCTACTCTCTTCAAAACGCATCTCCAGATCCGTTTCCCTGCCACGTTCAAGCTCTGCAGCCATTACAAATGAACACGTTCAGCTCTGAGCTCCACCACCTGCGTTAGATTCTACCTCCTAGTCTCATTTTCTGGCTCATGGTCTCATTTCCTGTAGTGGACGGTTTCATCTCCCTCACCTAGGATCTTCCACCATGTGGTCACCGACCTGCACCTTTGGTCTACTCGCTCCACACGTGTTTAGCCATTTTTTGGCTTTTTTGGTAGTTTAGGGTCTTGATCGACTTGCTTCGCATGACTTCCACCTCTTGACTGCTCCTGCACATGGGCCCACCTCCTTTCCATCCTCTTTTTTAATGTTTTGAGGTCAAAAAAAAACATTCATTATTTATCACGGCATTGTAATTAATTTTTAAGGTTTTTTTGGCTTGTATTACTCATCCTTCCTTCGAGTGTCGAAGACGGAGGGCGAGGTCCGGGGTTGGTAGGAGGCTAATCCCCCCTCACAGTCAAAATAAACCCTATCTAAAATTCCATGTCGTTTCCAACGAGTACCCACACGATACCCTTTGCACCCATTTCATGCACTTTTTAATGCGTTTGCAACATCTAGTGTATTTTTCCATTAGTTGCGGGAATCATTTTAATGCTATAAATTTTGACTCGCTTCTCATTTTTGAGCACTTCCTTAGTCAAAGTTGCATGATTTTTCACACATTACATGATGGCATTGTCTATTTTGTAAACACACTACTTTTATAAAGTGCCACATTTTGGGGGGTTGCTTGTACTCTTGGGCTTTCACATGCGAACGCATTATTGTCGAGTCCGACGTCTTGCTTTTGTGCATCTTGCATTTTTCATCATGGAGAGTGCTCTTTCTAGACTTGAGCATCGTAGGATTGCTTTACAGCCTCTACCACTTCTCACCGAGAGAGGGAACTATTTAGTCGGCGTGCTTCCATGGAATGTTACTTCACCCACGAGGGTCTTTTACCCTTCTTGCTTGGGCCAGTTCCTGCACCCACTGATCATCATCATCTAGAGGAATTTCTTGACACTTGCAACCATGTCTTTGGTCACATGATGATGCATGTCTCTAGATCTCTCTAGTTTCACGTGGTAGACTCAGATCCACCCCACCATGTCTGGAGCATTCTTCAGTCCCTCTATGGAGACCCTTCACATACTACCCTTTGTTGTTGCCTTTGATGATTGATTTGTCTCCTTTTCTTCATGTGATGACAATTTCATTGACATAGGATTGCTTGGTTCTAATTCTAATGATAAGGATTGTGCACCCAATTCTGATGTTGAGAGTACTATAGAGGACTCTTCTCCTCTTTCTCTAACTATTCCAGACATTGTTTTCACCCCCCACATCTCATTAGATATCGAGCAGTCTCATACTCAGTCTCATATAGTCATTACACCCACCTCTTTTCCACCTTCTGTGTGTGAGGCCCCTTCACTCCTCTACCTTCATTAGATGACTCATACCTATCTAACATCGCTCTTCTATTTGTTGAGCCCCCTCATTGGGATGAGTATCTTCCTGACCTTAGTCATCTTTTCACATAGTCTACTTGTGATGCACTATAGGTCCCTCATCCATCTACAAGTGTTTCAGAGGAGTTCATCATCTCTGTTGTTGGGAGTGCCCCTTCTAGGGCTCTTACCACTTCAAATTTTCTGGAGACCTTCATTGATCCACCCTTACTTGTGGATCCATTTTCTGTTGTGGAGGATGTTTTGTTGCCTTCACATCACGTGGACATCCTTTCTACAGGTGTTCACTCTTCCCACTCTGACAGTTTTGCACACATGACATTACCTTTGGTTCTTTGGCACTCATTTCCTAGACCTATGTCACACTTTCATGCACCAGACTCAGAGTTCTTTATGCTAATACCTTCAGTTTCCTTTGCGGAGTGGGCGGACTTCCAACACATCATTTCTGTCCTTCCTAAGGGTAGACACACAGTTCATTGTGGGTGGCTCTTCTTCAATCTAGAGGTAGAGGATCTCGTCATCGACATTCTTTTGGGAGACTTCCTAGAGCTACAGAGTTCATATTCGTCCATGGCATCTTCTACATTCCTCTCATCTCCCTCTTCTTCTCTCTTCTTCTTCTTTCCGAGAGATTGCCTCTTTGTACATGGGTACCTTTTCAGGCTCATCTAGAGCTGGGACCCATATTTGGCATCTTTCTTAGATTAGAGAGTGTGTTTTTCTCTTGTGGTGGATGTTTTTCCCACTGGGTTTTCCTTCACTACGTGGCACTTCTCTTTGTACGTGGGTACCTCCGAGCTTTGTGCTGGGACCCATTTCTCATTTCTAACTTTCCGCCTCATCCTAAGTTACAATGAAGGGGGGGTGTTGGTGTGTGTATTTTCCACATCATTAGGTGAGTCATCTCACTTAGGTGAGATTGTAGGTCCATGTGTCATTTAGGGGTCATTATGAGATTCTCATATGCATCAAGATGCAAGATACTGTGCAAAGACGTCGGTGCGTCTGTGCATCATATGCATCATTGGGAGTTACACTCTATTATGGGAATGTAACTCCCCTCTCTACTCAAGTTGTCATGATTGTAACACTTGGGGTTACTCAACACCTCCTATATGTACACCACATTTGATCTATGAGATAGAGGAGAGTTTTGGGAGTTACACTTCTATTATGGGAATGTAACTCCCCCTCTCTACTCGAGTTGTCATGATTGTAACACTTTGGGGTTACTCAACACCTCCTATATGTACACCCCATTTGATCTATGGGATAGGGGAGAGTTTAATGGCTTAACCAGGTTTTGCTCGTGTTTCAAATATTTGCATGCACATTCGGTTAATGCTCACTCCTCCTGATATCTCTTCACGCTACCATTCACATGTCCGTTGATGTACACGTTGTCCGTCGTGATCCTCGCTTGCAGGTTTTAAACCCTCTTTCATCTAGCACTCAAGTATTTGAGAAAAGAAAATGTGTTTTTACACACTAAGATACATATTTCCTTTAACTTACAAATTTCATTTACTAGATTAAATGGGGAAAAAAATACACAAATTTGGCATTTTGGAACTTCATAATTTTAATTTTATCTAGAATCCATTACATATTATTTTTTCAAACATAGCACAAATATAATATCATATGATATCCCAAGAATTTTCACCTCTCATTCCAATTCTCAAACACTTACCGGTACATCTCGTTAGTTAAAAACATATCTTATCTCCAAAGCAATATGATGCGGGAGAATCACTTGTACATATTAAAATTTTGAATATACTAGTTTTATTAAGGTTTAGAAGGTCCATTTGGAATCTTTGACATTGTAAAAGTGGTCTTTGGGGTTCCCCTCTAAAACCACAATTTAAATTTTCAAATTTTCCTCTAGATGTGTTAGTGGGTTTGGGGTTAGACTAGGTTGAATAAGTGATATAAGTAGGGCCATAAAATATTTGTACACTTTATAAAAGGTCCTTGTAAGCCTCACATAGAAATTTTTGACTATGGTTACTCTACCATGGTTAATTGATAAAAAACCTAACTTGTAGTCACTTATTTCCACCAAATGCTTAGGCGTGCTGACACATCATCGAGATAGATATGGAAACTCACCCAAAGTGTGATAACTACTAGGTCCCTCCTTTATATTGTCTTGTCTAGATGTTAATATGGATATTTATACTAACTGATAACAAATCATATAATTAAGTGCAAAATTTTACATAAATCAAACCAGAAACCAAAGAGCATAACAAATCAGATAAGCACTAAGATCAGATGTACCATATGATTACCATGATCCAATACATCAATAACCAATATCTAACCACAATTATCCATTATATTAAGTCATCATAAAGTAAATTTGATTACATAGATAACCTTAGGTGTTAGACTATGCGTTGTCACTAGATCAAGACCATAATCAAGCATATATAACATAGATCATGAAAACATAACTTGATCATCCAAAACAATAAAGATCAACTACTATATATAAGGGCAGGACTTTCTCTTCACCACCCATGCATTCTCAAAATAGGCGACATGCCCCAAATAGCCATGCATTAATAGTTGCACGCTTTTACAAAAAGGCTAATAATAGATTAATCTATTAATAAAATCTACTTTAATCCTATTATTAGAGTAGTCCATGCATGGTATTTTGATCTCCACATTAATCCCAAAATATCTCTTTCTTTGCTATGAAGTCTTCTTGCTTTTATCTTTACTTGGGTCGGACTCCATCCACGTTTTTTTTTATCCTGTAACATGAAAAATCAACTAAGTCCCGAACTTGTCTATTATGGGCGCAAATGTTACGTGTGCCACTTCATTGACCCTTATGCACATCTACATGCCCCTCTCACGTGCCTCATTGTAAATCATGTTCAAATAATACTTATTCGATTTCTCTAGCCCAACATTACCCCATACTAATTAAATTGTCATCCTCAAGCAATGAGTTTTCAAACTTATCTCTCCAAAGAATAAAAGAATAAAGAATGCAATGTCTCGAAAAAGTAAGAATACATAGAATGAAAGATTTTCCCATGCACTTTATTCCTCGGTTGGGTAGAGGAGTTCGTGGTACTCTTTATTAATGTCTACTTCCAATTCATTCCACTATGTAATCTCCTTCTTCACCATATCAGGAACTTCACTAAATAATTTATCCATTTCCTCAAGAGTCATATCCCGATCCTTGTGTTTTATTTTTGGAATACACCAATAAATATTGAAGCCATGCCCTCCATGAAATCCATATTATGTGCTATTAACGTACCTAGCTCCTTTATATGTTTTTCATGGGAATCCTTAGTCACCTTAAGCACATCGTGCTTAGTTGCCACTAATGAAACTCTCTCTTCTCTTCTCAGGGACTCATCCTTCTTAGTTGTTGCAACCTCATTCTCCTCTTGCACTGTATATGCCTTCAAGATCTTATTTGGATCCTTATGTAGTTGTCCAATTCCCATCCTTCATTCTTCAATTCATCATTCAATGTATGTAACAAGGCATCATACACTCTAATCCGACACACAATAGTCTTCCTAGTATTATCCTTTTCTTTATCTAACTCCTCTGTGCTTGGCACCCTTACACATGTTCCTTCCATCTAATAGTAAGTT
Source organism: Taxus wallichiana var. yunnanensis (assembly GCA_018340775.1). Lineage (NCBI taxonomy): Eukaryota > Viridiplantae > Streptophyta > Pinopsida > Cupressales > Taxaceae > Taxus > Taxus wallichiana. Next base: position 742,534,419 of record CM031241.1, read on the forward strand.
CACTGAGCACTGGAGGTAATGCATTGTGGAAGAAAATGTGCCACTGACATGTTCTTTGTACTGCAGGAGTTTCTCCATAATACCTTCTCCTATTTCTTCTACCATTTAGAGGACAGTCTTGGCCTTTCACTCCGCTCTATCCCTCTCTTATGTCAGGCATTGTATTTCTTCTTATTTATTGTTCTTATCCTCTAATAATTTCCTAAGGGTGTCACCCTTATCCAATTTCTCCTTTCCACCTCTGCCGCCATTTTGGTGAGCGTATTAATATCTTGTTCATCTAAAATTTCTAAGGGCTTCACTGTGACATGGGTCTCTCGAAGGTGACTTATTCATCTAACGCCTTATGCAATCTTCCTTTTAATGTCAAACTCGGTTTTTCCATGTGCATTTTCATGCTCTAGGAAAGCTATTTTCTAGTGCACATATTCACCCAGGGATCTAACAACTCTCATCCATATAATTGATCATGATTGAGGGTGATATGAAATTTGGCATGGATGAACTTAGAGGGATAATTGAAATATCCCAATTCATATGGATTTATAACTTCTTATTTCTCCTTCCTTTATGATTGCCTACCCTTGGGGATACTTGTTCCTGTACCTTTATCTAACCCTTCCCCTTGTTATCCAAAGCACCACCATGGTCACCGATATTTCTTATATATTCTAATTTTTCTCCCCATTTCTTGAGTGGCACCTTCCTCCTCACATTTTGTGCACACCTATATCATGTTGAGATTATTATTCTATAAGATCCTCCCTTCCTTCCAAATTAATCATTGGTGGAGACCTTGTATCACACACTACTTATTTTGATTTCTCTTCTTCACTATCACCCCTAGGTACATACTTGCACCTTCTCCTTGTTTTCTTTTGTGGACTTAGTTTTACGGGTGATATCCTGGTGACCACCAAAATGGCTCGGAGGGTCTCGTGTTAGTGCCTTTTGTCCTATATGATCTCCTTAGTTTTCTTCCACCTTCTTACTCAAAAGCGTTGCTACCATCCTTCTCTTTCTTTGTCTTTTCTATTTCAAAGATCAGTCCTCACCTCCTCTTCTTCTTGATGTGGGAGGTTCTCTTTGTGCGGCCTCTTAACTTCTACAATTTTTAATTTCTTGGTGTCATGATCTAGTGTGCCCTCATCCACCATCTCCTTGTCCTCTTCCATAAGCACTTCCTCTTCCGCCTTGAGATGAGTGAGCTCATTTTGCTGCATATTGCCAACCTGTATCTTTCCATTTGGGAAATTCACGGAGTTTGAAATCATCTTCAATGTATTTCCTCTCAACCAATATAGGCTTTAGGTTGATGTACATCGCAACCACGCCAATCTTCCTAATTTCAAAATTCATTGATTTGATAATAATTTCATCAGATATCATTGTTTTGATGTATGCAGACTTACTCGGATACACATAAGTCTTACAAAGAGTGTGGTTCTCGTAGCTAAATTTTTCTAAATCAAACCTCATTTTTTTGGATCTAAAAATTTGTTAAAAGAGGCCTATAAGTAACACAAAGTGAAAGCATAAGGGAGCTTACACCATGGGATCCATACACCTGTCTTCATCCGAAACCTCCCAATGCAAAGAGTGCTAGTATACTGTGAATTCTGTCATGCCCTCTACCATCGTAGGAATTTCCTTTGGTATGCATCACTCATACTCAAATGCCTTGCACATGCACTAGTACCAAAGCTCCATCCTCAACTTGTATGCACCTCATGTGGATCCATCACATGTATACTTTGAGAACCTCTCAGTGAGTGGTTCCTTCTCCTCATGTATTGTTAAATCTTGTCCCTTGGTCCATCTGGAACCCCCGGTGGTGAAAATTAACTCACAATAATTAGTATGTTGTTTATTAATCCACAATCATTTAATTATCAGACCTAGGGATGTAAAATTTCAATATACATAGTTACATAAGTTGGGAGGTCTAAGGGAAAATTGTTGTCACTACAATTAGAAAATATAATGCTATAAATGAACTAGTTTATGCCCTCTCCTTTTGTTTTCTGTTATATTTTCTTACATGATTAGATTAAATTTACAGAAGCTTATTCTTTATTTATTATATTTCTTTTACATGTTTTGATGATAGTAGACAAAAAGTGGGCCCTGCCTTGGGTGCTAATCATTCCCAAGGCATGTGTCTAAAACAATTTTCCATTACTTCGATTTTATTCAATAACATGAAGATTACAAATGGAACATATAACAAAATCTCTACCTATGGATCAATTCCTTTCCTACAACCTTAGCATTATTTTTATATTCTTCCCTTTAGAAGAGACATGAAGAGACTGCCTCATTACTAACAATTACAATTTAATTAATTACAAGATCACGACCAAGCAATCTAGATATTCTCATACATGCAATAGAATTGTTAAAATGTATCCTCATATAATGACATAACTTAACAAATTGATTGATTTAAACAACTAGTTATCAAATTAAATCAACTAGTTCCTTGTTGGAGTTGTAGAGCATAATCAGGTGATGGCATTGAATCTTCTTTGTGTTCTCATAACTTCTCCTTTAGCAACACATGCAAACTTAGGTGAAGTGTCCATGTTTCTCAATATTTCCAGAATTACAGTCTTGTATATGTGTGTGACCTCCCTTGGCTATAGGTGCTTTATTATGGATGAGTCCTAATTGTTGCATGTCAGTTGTTGCAGACGAGTCCCTTTACATTGTGAATGAGTTTCTTTGGTTGCATGTTAGTGGATACACATAACAACTCTTTGGCAATCAAGGATGACATTTATTCAAAGCACTATTTAATCATCACATTGTATTCAAAAGAATAAATGCATCCATAATCCATAAAATAAAGTAAACTTAGTAATAATTATATTAACTAATATAAGTTCCATAAGTTCAAGATATAGTAGATATGTTCAACAATATATGGGAAACAAAAGTTCAGGGGGTACACATGGATTAAAAAATACAACAGATGAGGAATTTTAAACAGTAAATAAAATGGCTCATCACACCCTATATTGAGCTTCTTGAATGTCCTCATTCAAGAATTCTTGTGTTATTCCTCTCCTTTCTTAGGGTCATCCTGAATAATGCTGCATAATCTCTTGAAGTCCATTCGTGTTGAGATACCTTGTGGTTCTTTGAAGAAGTACCATGCATTCCTTTTGTACCTTTTCATTATCATGTCCTGTAATTCCTTATTCAACTCGTTTTTTTAGTCTAGTGGGGGATATGATAGTGGAAAATTGGTGGATAATAACCAATAGGAAACCAAGTTTTTCACATCCCTTAGAGACTTCAATATATGCATTTATCCTTTTGAAATTTGGGATGATATTAGGATAAGAATGAATTTCCTTTATGTACATATCTTGTGGCATTTATTCCCATCTTGCACTATAATTTTATTATATTTCCACGCCATTAAACTTAATATAGTTTCTTGTTTCATCATGGGATTCCTATCTCATTCGATAAACCCTCTGTTTAATTTGTTGAATTTCCATAAACTTTCCATATTCCTCAATCATTGCTTTAGTGTTTCCTTCCTCTTCTCTTATCATCAAAGGTTGTACCTTGCACAAGTGTCTGTAATCCACCATCTACCTATCCCTATATAGTTCATTGTTGAAATAAGAACACAAATTGTCTCGACTTATACTGACCCAAATGTAGAGTGTAGGTAACCAATCTCTGTCATACTCCATAGCATAATTATACATATATAATTCACATAACAACAATTAAATTTCATATGGAGTCTTTAAATACAATCTGAAGAATTTGTGAGATACACTAATGTCAAATTGAAAATATGAGTTGATGTAAGTAAATTTTAGTTGCAACATTTGTTCCTTCAAGAAGAAAACATATACATTTGAAGGTGGTCTTGCATAACAAAGATTTCATTGGTTACCTTAATAATGTCTTCTTTCTTCTTCTTCAGTCTAGCAATCTCATTATCCTTAGCCCTGAGTTACATATCCTTCTCTTCAATATCTAGTTGATGTTGGAAGAGCAATTCTTCCTTCTCTCTATCCCACTTTCGTTGTAACTTGTTAACATAATTCTCAAATTGTTGTACCCAATAATCTAGCAAGGTGGTTTGAGTTTCCATATCCCTACAAGATGGTCTGGGAGGTTCTCTAAAAATTTCCTTAATCACAACCTGTGGCTGTCAGGTTGAGTGGTGGAAATGGTGGATGTATAGGCTTAAAGACTTCATGAACTTCGTCTTGGGTAGTTGGAGGATTGTCTACTTTTGTTATCTCAATAGGTTCATGAACAAGTTCTGGCTCAAGGTCTTGGACAATATTCTCAATTATTTTGTCAATATCTTGTGGAAAATCATCCACAAGTGTCCATTACATTAGATTATGGTTCATGTATTGAGAGTTCTAATGCTTCCTCTGTCTGTTCTTCATTATCTATGGTCACATTGGCTACATTTTCAATTTCCTCTATTGATACTTCTCCTTCATGTTATATGTGGGTTTCCCCAGCATGAACAACCTCTGTTTGAACTCCAATTGGTTCATTAGGGATCTCATGAGTAGGTTTCTCACCTAACTCCTCATTTTTCTCTTCCACTTCCTTAGTTGTATCTTCCATGCCTATGTCTTCACATGTGTCTACATGATCTCCCTTCTCAACATCCATGGGAATAGGTTCCTCAATATTTTCTAGCTCCTCTTCATCATTGTCCAGAAAGATTTGAATATTTCTCCTAGGATTTGAGGTTTTGGTCTTTTTAGTACAGATCCTATGGGATATTCTTGATGTTTTAGGGGATTTTCTTGAGGAATTCAATTTTCCTTTTGAAGAGGAGGACTTAGGGGTGGATATCTCTAGCAGGATTTTAGCAATAAGAATTATATCGGGAGATAGGCCTAGGGTCCTTCTAGGAGATAGAGGTTTGTTAGGAACAATGTTTTTGTAGGTAAGAAAGTTTTTGTAGGGAGAGAGGTTTCTGTAGGAATGGAGGTAGAAGCTAAGGTTTTAGGTGCAAGTGTAGAAGAACTAGCTAAGTTTCTCCTCTTTTTATTCCCCTTCCCCAAAAAATCATTCAGGTGTTTTTCCTAGCAAACTCCTCCCATATTACTGTAGGATGTTCCATTTCCAATGCATGTTTCACAACTAAGGTGACAAGACAATGGTGAGATAATGTAAACCTACCCCTTTGAGATTCCTTACTCATTTTCTTTAGGATTTCATGTAGGAAGTTAGGAAATTGACATGTTTTCCATTTTTCAAATGATTGAGCAATTTAAAATGCACAGTGTTTAACCTTGAGTACCTACCCTCACAAGTGAATTACTTTATAACATAGTTTGCAACATCATCCCAAAAGGGTTTTAAAGAAGTGCATAAGGTACATTTTATGTCACTGATAAATTTTTCATATGGGTCTCCAAATTCTCTACAAGCTTCATCTAGATTTTCCTTTGTAGGATACAACTCTCCTTTAACTAGGAGTCCGGTTACTTTAGCCAGAATTACATCATCCACCTTAACTGTCAAACCCTTAACTGTGGCCTTTCCGTCTTTGAAGGTGAAAACAAAATTTGTTACCATTGACTCATTAAATCCTTGAAATTTATTAAGATAATCCATCCAACCACTATCATAGTGTTGTCATGCAAATGTGTAACAGGAAAATTGACAATTTTCGAGCATGATAGCTATACTTGTATGCCAAAAATTTCAAGTTTTCTCCTTCCAAGGCACCCCAAGTCTACCCATCAATCCAATGACCTACCATTTGATATTGTCTCAGTCCCCTAGGTGATTTAGGAAAGTAAATTCAACCTCCTAGGTGATTTTAGGAGTTCTTGAATCTTCTGCTATTTTTGGCGGTGTCGGGATGGGCTACTGCTTTGGCCTTCCCAAGATCAATGCACCTGGAGTGGAACAAAGGATTAAAATATGAACCCAAGGAAAATAAAAGGTATATAAACATCATGGGAGTTAATTTGGAGGATTGAAAAGATTTGGAGAATTTGGGGTAATTTGATAAAAAATAGGGTTCACGAGTGCCTAAGTAGTGCAGAAGATCAAAAGAGCTATTGAGATTTGGGAGGTGATTCTAAGAGCAATGGATGGAGTTACAAGCCAAAAATACATCTTTAGAAATTTAATTCCAATCCCTACAATGTTGTGAAATCAGATTATTGAACACTTTGGTGCAATACGCTTATAACTAGTTTTTTCCATGAATAACTAGGGAGCCAGATCTAAAATCCCCTTTTTAGGGATCAAATGGGAGATTAAATACCTGAGACCCCCACCATTGGATTCATAAGGAAATTTTAAGTCAATATAATATATATTTTTTCCAAATAATTCCATCGGGAGCTCAAGATATTTCCGTTTGAAGTTTCCCTCAAGGAGCGAGTTCGGGAGTTAGTCAAAATTTGATGAGGACACATGTCAGCTCCAGGAGCTTGGAGAAATTTTATGTCCCTTTCATCCCTCAAGAAAAGGTACATGAGGGACATAAAAATTCACCCAGCCCCTATAAGTCCTCTGGTCACCAATAAAACATCCCGGATCACCAATTTAGCCCTCAGGTGCTTACAGGAGCTCAAACCCCCACACGTCAGATCTGTGACGGGTGTCAGATATGTGAAAATTGATGACCCTAATGTACCTTTTTGATGGGGGAAATGAGGGATATAAAAATTTACCCAGCCCAAGGAATGAATCCTAGTCCCCCATGCGACCATCTTTCATCCCTTAGGTGCTTCCAACATGCTTTTTGGCCAAAACACCCCATCGTCAAATCTTCGCCATGCTTCACGAGGTGCCGCGTGAAAATAGATTTCCCTCATGTCCCCTAATTCTTGAGGGACATCAGGTACATAAAATTTCTCCCCACTCCTAGCATGCAAGCATTTCAAATTTTTGTTTTGAAGCTAACTTTCCCGCTTCTAACTTCTTACTCTCCATATTCTGCCATTTCTCTCGTAACTTGCGCATACTTACTCACGGTTTGCCATTGCTGCTCAAAAATAGATCCACAGAAAAAAAAACCCTCCACTCTATAAGAACACAAATATTTCAGAAGAAATACAGATCAAGAGTAGAAATAACGAAAAATGGAGAAGAAGAATAAAGATCTTCACCTCAGACTCTCATTATCGTGAATCTCATAAATGAACACATTTACCTAACTGGTGCACGAATTGAAATGATTTTTTTTCTGTGTTCATCATTTTTAGAGACCATTAAAAACCCATAACAAACCTCCCATATGCATAAAAAAATTCACAGTGAAGAAACCTCTCATTTGGCTCAACAGAGAGAAAAACTTGATTTCGTCAAACCGGCAGTCGGATTGAAAGAAAATTTCACAGTGGAATAAGAAGAAAAAACCCAAAATAAAATGTAATTTTTATCACAAATGGATAATAAAACCAAACCTGCAACTTTCAAGGTCCATTAATGGCTATCATGTTTAGAGGTGCCACCAAGTCGAAATTTGAAAGTTTAAAATCTCCCAAACCACTGATCGGGTAAGTCCAAGATTTCAAAGGGGTGATATTGGGTGAAAAACCATTCGAAAAAATTTGTTCCATGTAAATAAAATCACTAGAGGCCCACTTTATAAAAATAGTAGGTCTTCTACATAAGGGACTACTATTTTGGGAAAGTCATCAACTAAAGAACCTACAAAGGAGACGATGAACACAAAAGAGGTATTGTAGTTGAAAATTCATCAAAATGTCATCTTGGTCCAAAATTGACACTTAATAAAAATAATAAGTGGTCCCTCGAGCACCTGCCAAAATAGCAAATTGATCCAGAAGGTGAGAGAAACGTAGGGAAAAAGGAGGATTCGAGTTGTCATAACTAATCAAGGTTCGAAGAAGCTAATTTTTCATACTTACTAAAAATAGTAAGTTACTTTTGGGAACTCACTAAAAATAGTAAGTCATTTCAGAGGGGGATTTCACAAAAGGAGCATTATGAGAGCTAAACATTCAAATTGGCAATTGTGGTTAAAGTTTGAGAAAAATATCAACACTTTCTAGGAATAGTTATCCTTTCCAAATATAGTAAGTGTCAAGAAACGATGAAATTCAGATTCACAAAGGGGGAAACCAATGCAGTCTCTATCTTCGGAGTATGCGGGAGTAGATGATAGTGAGGTCACTTTCATGGATCTCAATAGTGTCTTTTGACACTCATGTGTGAGGTGGAATTCACAGTCGACACCATCATATTGTTCAATAGTATGTCTCGACTCTCATCGCGACCATGTCCAAATCAGCTAAGCAATGTGGCATTGTTACAGGGAATCAAGGTAGGATTTTTTCCAAAAATTCAATCTCTTCAGAGGGGATCATCATGCGACACCTTTGATCGCCAAGGGTTCCATTCAACAATGTTTCTAAACACTTAGTTTGCATTGTTTGCGGGTCATTCAGAGGTGGTTTCTCACCTGTGGCCAAAGAAATTTCCCACAACAACCCATCCACAACATAAGAACGTCATTCACCATAAAGGGTTCAAAGTTATTAGTGCCAATCTAACTGAGCTTTCTAGGAGTCAACAAGAGTAGATTCTTCATTAGCATGATTCCTCCTTCCTTCATTCTCTCTCTCTCCTCTCATCCCCCAACTTCCTCTATCCTCAATGTTCTAATTTCACATTGGGGGTTGTACTTTTTCAAAATGTCTTTTTTTCAATGTAATAAGTTACCCTTAAGTTATAAAAGGGGACTTAATGTTCTCCTAAGAATGTGAAAATTTTCAAGACATATGAAGGGTCAATGGGGATAACACGAAGATACTTCCTAAGCACTATAAATTGTAATGAGTTCCTCATTCCAAAGGGGTTCTAATTATAAGATTCTTCTAGTTAGTTGTATTCTTGTAATTTCATGAGAGATATTTTCTTACTTGTGAGTGAAAAGAGTTAGCCACTTTTCCTTTCAATTTTCTTCATTTCTCCACTATGTACAAATTTTGTTTGAGTAATCAATAAAAGAAGGATTTTATAGCTCTATTTTACTAAGGGGTTTCTTGATACTTTGTGATCATAAATTCTATTTAGCCTTATTTATATTTGTAGAGTTGTTTCTTCTCATAAATGCATGTGTTGAAGTTTCTAACTAGTGTGTGTACAGGAATTTAATTTTTCTACCCACAACATTAGTTCTCTTATCTCATTTTTGACTCCCCTTTCCTGCCTTATAGACAAAGTCCTCTCTAGCAAGAAATTTATAGCTTTTTCATAGGGTCGATGGAGTGCCCTGTTGGATCCTCGACCACAAGGCCACTAGAATAATCCACATTTTTTACTCACACATGCATATATGACAATTGCACTGGTTAAGTAGAGGGAATTAGATTCCCTGAGCATTGTCAATAAATCCACCAAATTATCCCTGAAAATTTTTATCACCAAAACATAGAAATAATGTAGAATCTATGGTTGATTGTGGAGTTGTGAATGATATGTAGGTTCATTCCTAATAAAGTAGATACCCATTTTTTAATTTTGGAACTTCTATTAACTCGAGAGGTAATAAATTTTTACAGTTTGAATTGATTTTGCAAAAATTTGAATGAGTGTAAATATCTCGAGTACTTAGTGTTTTCAAAGTTTATAACCAACTCACACGTAGCTTGAAAGGGAATGTATTAATTAGATTTGAAGGATGCACCCATGTGAGGTGACGAAGTGGGGTGACGTGGGAGACAAATCACATTATGGAAGGCGACATAAAATTATGGCAAATAAATTTATTGATGACATGGCACAAATATTAATCACTTATAATTATTCTATCACTACTTTAATAAAGTGGATTAAGTGCACTTATCTCAAGAAGTACGTTTGATGATTGTGACATGTGCCTTGTCAGAATTTATGCCTTCAGTTGTATACAAAGTCATCATGATGCTACAAGTTGAGATGCTATGATGTTGAAAGCCTGTATAGAGTGATACAAGTGCATGTTAGAGGTCCCTTAGTAGAATCAGTTAATTTCTGGAGAGGGAAGAATGAATCTTGCTAGTGTCAATATTCTTCAAAAGTGCTTACAAGCACAATTTGATCCATATTTCTTCATGCAATCACAAGTTCTGCCAATAGGAAAAATAAAGCAAGACTTTGCTGCATATTGCTACAAGTGGAAATCTAGTCTTTACACCATCTCCTTCAGTCATATATCATGTACTTCTTGCTGAAAATAAACCAAATCCTGCAAAACATAAATTCTAATAAAATAAAACATATTATAAGAGTGTTGTTGATCACCATGAAGGTTGATCACACCACTTTTATTCTTCCTTGGATTATTCAACAAGCTAAATATACCAAGGCAACTGAAAATATCATTCTTCAGGAATTTCAGAAGATGAGCCATCAGTTTATAATTCTGAATTTAACTTTGTTGTTCTCATCTCCATCCTAATTTGAGCTCCTTTGAGTTGTTGCATGAAAGTGCGCTTATTAGTTGGCTTCTTGTCCAACTTCAATTTGTGACCATTCACCAATAGTTTTAATCTCATACAATCTATGGTGGTGATTTTTACAACCCCATTGGGAAAGATTTTCTCAATCTCATATGGCCCCAAAAACCTTTTTATGAGTTTTCCCATGTGGTACTTGTACTTAGAGTCAAATAATAGAGCCCAATCACATTATTGGAATTGTCTTATTTTTATGAACCTAACATGCCATTTGATCCTTTAATTTTACACTACCCCTGTATTATGAAAAACTTTCCTCCTCATTTCATCCAACTCATTGAGTTGGAGAATACTTTGTCTATGAGATTAAAACAAATCTATGCCTAATTCAAGTGTAGTCCTTAATGTTTTATGCCAAAATTTAATTGGTAGAATAATAATCTTATTGTACAAAAGCTTAAATGGTGTAAATCTGTTGTCTTCCAAGTTATATTAATCACCCAAACTACTTCTAGAATTTTTTCGACTATTCCCTTCTATGGAGTGCAATGGTTTTGGTCAAGATGGATTCTATTTTTGATGAGTGTCATCTATCATCTTCATTAATAATGTTGATCCGGGGCTAGTGTCCGATGGCTATATCTGATAGGAGAAAGAGATATTTAGAAAATAAATCCTTCAAAACCAATCTAAAATTGCATAAATTGAAAATAACACTTGCGGAAATGGAAAAACACACTTGCATAAAAGAAATCACACTTGCTGAAATGATATCACACTTGTATTAACAAAATTGCTGAATTGGAAATAAAGATAAAAGATAAAACACCGCATGTTCACAACAAAGTGAATGAAAATGAATATTACAATACAAGGAGAAAAATAATACAATAAAATAATAGTCACAAAAAAGAAATAAACATAAACATAAATCATTACAACACAAAAACACAAATACATAAATCCATCTTCCTTGGAATGAGTGATCAACGCATTTATTGGAAGAGGATTTAAATCATGCTTTCAAGATCTTAATTCAAAACTTTATAATATTGGAGAGAAAAGAACAAATTGTTCATTTCTTGGTAAAGTATTACATACAAGAGTGTGGAAGGTTTTATTTATAGTTATGCATCCAACCAACTCCTTAGTCCACATACCAGTAACTAACTACCTATTCTTGGGTGGATTTATTCAAAGCAATAAATCCTAAAAAAACTTGAGTGCAATAGTCCACTTATCATGGAGAATATTTCTACAACTCATCCCTTTAATCCATGAACACAAAGTGGAAGAGTACTTATTCAACATTCCTATACTATTCCACTATTTTCTCATCCTTGAAACATGGAGAGAAAATAGAGGAGTGTTAAGTCCATGACTTGGAATTCTTCTTGGAATGCCACATGCATGCATGAATTTGGATTGCCACATGTTTGGATTTGTATTCTTGGTTGATGATGTTGAAGAAAAGAGTGGGCTAAATAGTTTGGTGCTCCTTTACATTAATTTGGAACAAACCAACATACTTTCACTAACTTGGGTATTTCGATGTTTGTGTGAATACTTTTGGTATTTGGACATTTTAGTAGCTGTGTGAAGACTTTCGGTAGCTAAGTGTTTCAATAGATGCATGAAGAATTTCGGTATTTGCAATCTATAAAATTGGAGTAGAGTTGCTTATGACTTGTTTTCTGCACATTATTGCATTCCAACTTTATAATAAATATCGGAAATAAAAACAATTAGATTGTAAATAGATTCCTAAAGAGATGATAATATAAATCCTATATTACGCCTCAAATATGTTATCCATTATTAAAACTACATCTAAATTCCCATGAAAGATTGATTTTAAGAGAGAGAATAAGAGTGCTATTTGGTGATATAATGAGACATATTTTGGTCTCATCATTCCCCTACACTTAACTTCTTGTATGCCCTCATGTAAGCTATTGATCTTCCTTTAGCATTTGATTTTTTCAATAATTTTGCATCTTTCATATTATCTTTTTTTTTTTTATGATAAAAACAAACTGAGATTCTAGAAGTAAAATTTTAACTTCCTTCTTATTCATGCTCTCATGGGGTTTTTATTAGATAATGTAGAGATATTTTTTTCCCATACTTAGTTGTTTGTTTTCTCATGCATTCTTCAAATTATTTGGAATAGAGTGAGTCTCCCCCACACTTAGCTCTGTGCATGCCCTCATGCAATTTTTTTGAAGAACTTATAGATCCCAAGAAAGACTTCATCCACACATGTAGATCTTGAAAAATGTTTGTCTTTTTAAAAAAAAATTCTAGAAATGAATCTATTTGTAATTAAAACAAAAAAAAACAATATTTGAGAATAGAAAAATAGAAGGTACCATACCATACTTAGGAGTTATCCTTGTTTTCATCATGTTGTATAACCTTGATTTCCATCTGCTACTTGAACAAAACAAATAAATATGAGTTCAAGGCCTCTACAACATAGAACTTTTCAACAGAAAATAATTTCATCAACCAAGTTGTCTTAAGAGAAGCAGTCATATATATCCAAGAAAGACTTTGAAGTGTAATTTTTATTTTTTTTTTTGGAAAAAGAATCCATTTGTTGGTTTTCAACTTTTATTTTTATTACTTGGCCATCTAGTAAACTAGTTTTCTAACCAATCACTATCTTTTTGAGAAATGTCAACATGATAGAAAATTAGGAAGCAATCTTTAAGTGTTTCAAAAACATCTAACAAACTTAGAAAGTTGATTTAAGAAGTTGAGAAACAATGGTAAATTGTTCTGGGAAATGGGATGGTTTAGGGACTTCTTCATTTATTGGGAATGGATGGTTTATTATGAGATGTTATGGGTATGATTATTGAATACAAATGGTATGTTGGCATTTCAATTAACATATACTAGTTGAGCCAGTATTTTCCTACAGTCATGAGAAGAATTAACATTGACTATGGAATATCGAAGGAAATTTTTGTGGTTCCAGTAGTTGGGAAAATGAGTATTAGAAAAAAATCAACAAAAAGACGATAAGGAGGGTAGCAAGGAATGAATCAGGTACTGAAAATTATGAGTACTAGTAGAATACTTGTATGCATCATAAGATATATATTTTTTGTAAACAAAAAAAATCGTCTTCAGCATTTTTTTAGTTGTGTGTATTCAAACTGAGATATCTTCGGTGTTTCTCAATGAAAATGAGAAATTAAAAATGATCTGGAAATATCAAAGCATGTAGAACAAAACCCATAATTTTTTTGATCTATTTCTTTTTGAGATGCGAGTAATTTGCATCAAAAAATGTTGTTATTTTTCACACGAGAACTCCTTATCAGCTGAATTGTTTTTCTTTGACCTCCTTTGCAATGCTCTGGTTTTATTGATTTTGTACTTTCCTGTAGTAATTATGTCATCTAAAAAATAAATTCTTGCAACATATGATTATCTCTTCCAAATTTGAATATCCAATAATTATGGAAAACAATTTAGAACATGTCTCTCTCATTAAATAAATTGATTCAATTTAGGAGCATTCTTTCCATGAGATTTAATTGAGAAAAAGATATCAACCTAGAGCATTAATTGCATGAAAATTTATTTCTTATTTGTATGTAAAATCTATTTCTAAATCAATTACATCGACATGCAAAGAAAAACTTTAATTTTTGACTAATTCATTAACTAAAAGAGATAAAATAGGGATGCATGCTATTTGAACTTTTCTAGGAACTGCATGATTCGTTGCATGAAAAAGGAATGTTTCACTTCATTAAATGTAAGAGTTAAAAAAATAATTCTCTTCTTGCATGTTTCAAATCTTCAACCAAATGAGTTGTTATATGAGAGAATAATGCACACCTTTTTGCATTTGTCTACTATTTTCTAATAGATTTCGTTATTGTTGTGAATTCCTTTTTGATTATAGGTCAAGGAATTCAAGTTTCAGAGATGGATGCATGCAAATTATATGCCAAGGGTTTTAGCCTGTAGGGAATGAGATGCAGATGAAAGGATGCAAGCATGAAGACATCCTACATCTTTTCCTTCAACATGGCATTTCCTTCCTCTCGTGACAGAAACAACTCAACTTTTCCTTCAACTCCCAATCTATTTGCACAAATATTCCATAGAAATATTTTTCTCTACTAACCTACACAAAGTTATTTTTTTAATTTCTTGCATGCATGAACTATTATTTAATCTTTGTAGAAGTAACAATACATGCAAACAAGATATATTTTAGAATAGGAAACCCTCATTACATGAAAATAATAAACATGAAATGATGTTTCCATTTTATTGAGGGGGTTTCTTACGTAGTCTCTCGGTGGGTTTCTAAATCTAATTGCGAAATAAAATTTAATCTATTTTGCAGAAATAAAATTAATCTATTTTGCAGAAAATAAAATTTATTACCACCAAATATTTCATGTCATAGAATTTTCTAAGAGGTATTCTAATGTCACTAGAATATTCTTTTAGAAAAATATGAGTCTCCTAATAACACCACGATCCCTGAAAATGGTGCCAAAATGATGAGGGTCATCAATCCTCTTCATTAATGATGTTAATCCAAGGATGGTGTCCAATGACTGTATGCAATAGGAGAAAGAGATCTTTGTAAAACAACTCCTTCGAACACAATCCAAACTTACATAAATTGAAAATCAAACTTGTGGAAATGGAAAATAAAAATTGCAAAAATCAAAATCACACTTGCATAAAGAGAAATGAAATCACACTTGAATAAATGAAATTGCTGAAATGGAAATAAAGATAATCATATAAAACACCTATAGGTTCACAAAAAAGTGACTGAAAATGAATATTACAATACAAGGAGAAAAATAATACAACAAAATGATAATCACAGAAAAAGAAATAAACATAAACATAAACATAAATTATTACAACAAAAAAACAAATATACAGATCCATCTTCTTTGGAATGAGTGGCCAACTCATTCCTTGGAAGAGGATTTAAATCATGCTTCCAATATCTTAATTCAAAACTTTAGAATATTGGAGGGAAAATAATACATTTTTCATTGTTTGGTAAAATATTACATACAAGATTGTGGAAGGTTTCATTTATAGTTCATGCATCCAACCAAATCCTTAGTCTACACGCCAAGAACTAACTACCTATTCTAGGGTGGATTTATTCAAAGCAATAAATCCTAAAAAACTTGACTCCAACAATCCACTTATCATGGAGAATATTTCTACAACTCGTCCCTTTAATGTAGGAACACAAAGTGGGAGAGTACTTATTAGACATTCCCAATACCATTCCACTATTTTCTTATCCTTGAAACATGGAGAGAAAATGGAGGAGTGTTAAGTCCATGACTTTAAATTCTTTTTGGAATGCCATATGTTTGGATTTGTATCCTTGGTTGATGATGTGGAAGCAAAGAGTGGGCTGAATAGTTCAGTTCTCCTTTACATTACTTTGGAACAAACCAATAGAATTTCACTAGCTTGTATTTTTAGTAGTTACGTGAAGAATTTCAGTAGCTAGGCATTTCTAGTAGCTATGTGAAGACTTTGATAGTGGGCATTTTAGTAGCTATGTGAATACTTTGGTATTGTAATATATGAACTTGGAGTAGAGTTGCTTATGACATGTTTTCTACACACTATTCCATTCCAACTTTAGAAGAAATATCAGAAATACAAAAAAATAGATTGCAAATATATTCCTAAAGAGATGATATAATAAATCTTATATTCTACCTCAAATATGCTATCATTATTAAAACTACATATAAATTCACTTGAAATATTGATTTTAAGAGAGAGAATAAGAGGGTTATTTGGTGATATAATGAGACATATTTTGGGTTCATCAATTTCCCTATTTGTTACCTCAACTTGGCCATTTGATTGGGGTTGATAAGGTGTAGATATACTATGCCCGATCTCATATTCCTTAGCTAAATCAGAGATGACTTCAGCAGTGAAGTGTGTACCTTAATCTGTAACAATTTCTCTTGGCACACCATATCTTGTGAAGATGTGGTCATATAGGAATTTAGTAACTTTCTTAATATTCTGATTTGGTAATGTTTTCACTTCTATCCATTTAGTGAGGTAATATGTGCACACCAAAATGTACTCTTTATGCTAAGATTTAGGATCTATCGGACCAATGAAGTATAATCCCCATTTGTTAAATGACCGTATGATACTAGGTGATGCTACAACGGCATCTCATCTGTCTTGGTAGGAAAACCCATTCTTTGGTATTTATCAAACCTTCTGGCATATAGCGTTGCATCCTTATGTAGTGTATGCTAGTAATATCCTATTGTCAACACTTTTTGTGTTGTTCTTTTTGCAACAAAATTTCCTCGTCATGGATCACTATGGTGGGATTTAAGGACCTCATATATTTCCTCATCATCTATGCATTCCCTCATAACATTATCCTTCCCTATGTGAAATAGGAAACTATTTATCCAAGAAAAATTCATAATTTTTTCAACAATATTTTTCTTGTCAAAGTATAGATAGTGTGGAGGTGTCTTACCTGAGACCAAATAATGAGCTATTTCAGCATATCAAGGTGTTATAGTGGAAATGGAAATCAAGTTTTCATCTGGGAAAGATTCATCCACTACTTAATCTTTAGTATTATTTTTCATTCTTGAGAGAAGTTCAACAACAACATTGTCTTTACCAAGATTATCCACAATTGTAACATCAAACTCTTATAGGAGCAAAGCGGTAACCATTTTATTATCTCGTTGCTTTACAACTAGTTTATTGATAAGATATTTTATGTCATCATGGTCCGTGTGGATAAATAATGGATAACCTATGATATAATACCTAAACTTGTTAATGGCATATACAACTACCAAAAACTCTTTCTCAGTGACTGTATAGTTGAGCTCAACATGTTGCAAGTTCTTACTGATATAATAGATTACATAATTAAGAATCTCGTCATTCATTCTAGAAGATCTCCAATGGCGTGGTCTGAGGAATTAGTGTTTATGTGAAATAGAAAACTCCAATTTGGTCCTCTTAACACATGTGAAAAATTTAATATTTGTTTCAAGGTCTGTAATGCAGCTTCACATTTCTCAGTCCACACAAAGGCAACATCTTTTCCAAGTAGAAAAAATAATGGTGATGTAATTTTATTGAAGTCCTGGATAAATATCCTATAATACCCAACATGACCTAAGAAGCTCCTCACATCCTTTTACTTCTTGGGTGTTGACAAATTTACAATCACATATATTTTTACTGGGTCTACTTGAATTCTAGAAAATGATAGATAATGTTGTAACATTATCCCCTGAGACATCATCATATAACATTTTTCATTTCTTAAAGACAAGTTATGCTCATTGCATCTCTTGAGAAATTTGTCTAAATTATTCATTGCTTCATCAAAAGTACTATCATGGATTGTAAAATCATCCATATATAACTCCACAGTCATTGGTTAGATATGACAAGATGCTAAGAACTTCTCTCGAAATGTGGTAGCTACATTACGGACAAAAGGAAAACAGTATGCAAACGTTCCTCATGGGCATGTGAATGTGGGTTTGTCCTAGTCCTTTGGTGCTATTTGAATTTGGTTGTATCCACTTTAGCCATATAGAAAAGGAAAATATTTCATACTAGAAATAGTGTCAAGTACTTGATCTATAAAGGGAAGTGGAAAACTATCTTTCTTATTTGTTGCATTCAGTTCCCTATAGTCCGCGTAGATCCTCCATTTTCCATTATTTTTAGGTACAATGACAAGGGGTGACACTTGTTGATTATCTAACATTGGATATATGAATCTAGCATCCAATAATTTCTTTAATTCTTCCTTCACTATATCCCTTAATGTTGGGTTCATTATCCTTGGTGGTTGTCTTATTGGCTTGGAATTGTCTTTGATATATATCTTATGAGTACATAGTTTAGGATGGATCCCATGCATATCTCCAGAGTCACATAAAAATGTTGTCACATGTTTCTTAAAGAAAGAAATTAACAAATTCTCTATTTGCATGCTCACCATTTTTTTCACATTGAGTGGCTTTCGGTGTAATATCCACTTACTTAGAAAGATTAGTCATAGAGCATAGGTTGGTATTTACAAAATTCAATATACAATCATGTGGAAGAAGTTAGTGTAGGATGCAATTCTTACCTGGAACATTCATAGTACTCTTCTATGGTAAGATTTGATTCTCTAGAACAACTTATGCATCACAATTTTCCATCTTCTTCTTCATTCTTACCATAATTATTTTGTAGGACATTAGAAAGAACAACATCCTCTTCTTTTCCCTCAATTGTGCATGAATTCTCTAGCATCATGAGTTGTTGAACCAAGATCTGATTTTCTTCTGGTTCTTCCACCCAAATGGTTTAGTATTCTTCATTGAATGGTTGTGCAGGGGGTTAAAGAATAATATTTTTGGTGCCAATTCCATTTGAGATGATCATATTACCAAATCTACATCTTATAAATGCATCAACAATTACTAACCATGGTATTTCTAGGATGATAAGATATCCTCCCAAACTTTCTTTTGATTGAAGAACTATATAATCATCGGGGTATTCCTAATATTATACCACTACTAATACATCCTCCAAAACTCCTTGAGGATTAAGCTGTTGATATGTCTACACGCTGTAAAACTTTCGATGTTGGTCTTAGTCCCTCTAACTTCAAATCTTCCATAATTTATTTTTTCATTACATTTATTACTACACCCAAGTCAATCAGTGTGTTCTTGATCATTGTGCCATTGATTGTGACATTTAACAAAGGACTACTTGGATCTATGTATTTGTGAAGAATTAAGTTCCCAAGCATAATATCAGCTAATTGTCCAATGACCTGTATAGTAGTTGGATCTTTCTTTTTCTTCCTAGTTTCTTTATGCATAGATCTTTAACCAATTTGTTATAGATGGGCACATCCTTGATAGCTTGAATCAATGGAATTTTGACACAAATGTCTTTTAACTAGTTGAAAAATCAAAATCAGATTATGATCTGAGGTCAGTCTTCTTTTCTTGTAATATTTCAGGAAATGGTGGCTCATTACTTTCTTTGTAGACACCAAAATTGGTTCATACTCCCCTTGGTCCCTCCTTAAATTATCACACCACCACCTCACCTAGCCACCTCACCCCAAATATATTATTAGTATGTTATCATAACTAACTAAGACCTACCTAAACCCTAAAAATCAAAGCCTACATTCCCTCTAACCACATTCCCGCCCATTAGAAAGGAAGCTTCTGTTCTAATCTGTAGAAAGAACTGAAGAAGATCCAAAAAATCAAGTGGACCTACCCATTTTAGAAGAACTAGAAAATCCCATCTTAAGCGCGTTGGTCACCCTAAAACTTCATCAATTAACCTAGAACTATCATCGGTTACCATTTATTCCCCAAAACAACCTTATTTCAAGGTTGGCACATTCAGAGAAAAAGAGACGAAACCAGAGTTGCATGCAAGAAGAACCAACATTTGTACACACATCAAACATCCATAGCCAACATCAGAAGTGATCATAAATCCATTTGAATTCATAGAAGCATCTAGGAAACACCATCACTACATCAAATTCCATCCATTTGATCAACTTCCATTGCCATCCAGCCATCAAACTCACACAACAGTAAGTATTTGTTAACCAACATTCATCCATTTTCATTCTAGTAGGTTGTTACCTCTATTATTAGTTTCTATTTATACCCCCATTCTCCCCACCATTTACCTTCATGTAAGTTTGATCATTCCTTCA
The DNA here is from genome assembly GCA_018340775.1 of Taxus wallichiana var. yunnanensis. Classification (NCBI taxonomy): domain Eukaryota; kingdom Viridiplantae; phylum Streptophyta; class Pinopsida; order Cupressales; family Taxaceae; genus Taxus; species Taxus wallichiana. Next base: position 742,554,624 of record CM031241.1, read on the forward strand.
CCCACACCAATAAATTTCCCATACACATTGTTAAACACCTCTGAGTATATCTAAGATCTCCATAGATCTTTCCATTACCCTCTCCATTTTCATTTAGCCTCGGACTGTCCCATCACCAAGATTTTAGTAAGTTTCATCACCCAAATGTATCGATTACGCTGGTTACCAATGACATTAGCGATCCATACTGAACTATCATCGGTTACACTAGACCAACGCCAGTCTCTGTGTTTACCCTCAGACCAAGAACATAGCCTAACTTCCCCACCAAATACCCAAAACAAACCAAAACTAGACCCTAACCAATACCAGTACTTGCTGAAAAATATCCTACCCTTCATATTTAATCATAGCTTATCTGTTGTGAAAAAATTTACTTATTGTAATCGAATAAGATACCTAAATCATTTCAACTACAATAGGGTTTTATTTATTGTTAACATTGAGTTGTTTTAAACAATGGATTGATAGCCTTCTAGGGAGTATCACACTTCCCAAAACTAGAATACACTAGGTAGTCCACTGTCATATGCTATTTATTATCTTTTGGTGGTCTTGTTGTTCATTTCAGGTAGTTCCTCCTAGCCAAAATGAATTTCTCACGATCAGCTGTGGATCAAGAAGTCATACGCATGCAACAATCTTCAACCAGCTTTAACAGGTATTCCTCCTAGCCCCTTTACCCTTATCTGTTTCGTCAATATTCAAAGAAACGATCTAAGAATCAGGTGAAATATTTTGGCATGCCGGTGGGACCCATTCGGGGTTCCTTGCATTTCTTCATTTCTAGGTGAAAATTTGTGTGTTTTTTTCCTTTCTTAAAGGTTCTCACATTAAAATTTCTCCCCTGGAGTCTTCTCTTCTTTCTATTTGTCTCAAAGAAATCATGTTTTGGTGCTATAAAAGGAACTATTCTTATCTTTCATTTGTACTCCATTAGTGAAAGATCATACTCTCTCTTGTTCATCTTTTTGTGTGATCGAATTCAATATTTTGATTTGGGTTTAAAATCAAATACATTTCATTTTGCTTTACTACATTAGCTCACATTAAATGAGGGAAACATATACACTGGAAGTCCTACCCAGTTGATGGTTGACAAACGAATCATAGAAAATCACTTCCTTTCTCTTCTTCTCTCTCTGAGTCTTACCCAAACATCACAAAATTAAAAATATATACACATTTTTAAACAACATCTTACCCGAAAGAAGCTGTAAGTGATCACACGATCACAACATAGTGGGAACCTAGCTCATTACTTCTATGGAGTTATTATCTCAGAGGATGACCCACCCCCACCATAGCATAACCTAAAACCTCTCCTTGTAGATATCCTTCTTCATAGGAAGCCTTCCTCACCAAAAACTCTATTCTAAAGTTCATGAGTCAGTCTTCTAAATAGCATAAGTTGAACAAAAGTAAAGGAAAGAGCACTCTTAGGATCATATTTTTCTTAGTGTTTCCACTTGGCCTGCATTTTGAGGTGAGAGGACACATTCTTCATATTTTTGTTTCTCCTTGCACGCTCCTTATCATAGTTGGTGTATTCCAACTTCGTCTGAGTGTGACCTGGACCCTATTTTCATCATTCTCAGAATTTTGGGTTTGATTCCACACTTGATTTTAAATCACAACCACCTTTTCTTCATCTCTATTTCAATCTCATAGTAACCGGTGTTGGTCAATGATCACCTGTCACCGGTTACCCTCGACCATCACCGGATTTACCCAACTAGTGTCAGTTTACTGTTCTTTTTGTTAACCTACCCAAAAGGACACCTGTTTCATATTCTTTTTTATTTAGAGTATTTGTAACTCTCATCATATTCTCTAGTCCGATAAAACCCATCTGCATCTTATCTACTTGACAGATTATTAGCCTTTTGCCTTGTTTTGGAAAACTATCCATTTTTCACGTGATGACCGATTGCGATTCACACCTGTGACCGACGCGATTTACCCTAACCGGCATTAGTTATCCTATTCAAATTTCCAGCTGACATTTTATACCTAATCCACCTACCACACCTATTTTTCCTATTTCTGTTGTATTTTTGTGTCATTTACAGTAAAGCAGTCCTACCACATCAGTACTTGTTCACATGGTACTGACTCATAGCTAGGAAAATGCCCTCATATTCCATGTTAGTTGTCAACCACTCCCACCTAGTCCTTTACCACCTTCCATTCTATCACCCATGGATCCTACCCAACTTATCACTATCACCATAGGGGACGAGGAGTTCACATGACTCCTTGACCAAAATCCTACCACCTTACAGTTCTATCTTTCCCACTCATCCAATTGAGATGCCTCGAGTCAGTTGATATACGACATGCCCGTATCTATCCCCTTGAATCTCGTTCCTACTTTAGTGTCGGGTCCTTCTAGCTCTGCATTACCCGCATCTACCTTTACCGCCAATCATTTCACAACTAGGCCCCGTGCACTGCACTTTATGACCACCGCATCTCGCCACATCTATTACACCCGCATCATCCATTATGCCTTCGTCCACCACCCAGAACATAACCTTATCCACGCCTATTATCTCACATATACCCATAGCAATGCAACCACACCTAGTGTCAATGACCCCTACCCCATTTCAAAACATTTTCCTTTCTATTCCACATTCCTTATCCCCCATCTACTAGGGTTACCTCGACCCTTCCACCTCCATATACATACTATTAGTAGCTTCCTGTTTCATCCATCATTCATTCGGGATACGTACCCCCTATCTCACTCCCTCATTCCCAACCTACCTATGTGACATCGCCATATATGGGAATGCCACCTCCATCATATGGCCAAAACCAATCCTCTTATGCTACAGGAGGTACCCATCCATCATCACCTACCATGACCTCATCAAGTTAATGATGGACAAGATGCAAAAACTGTAGGCATTGGTTTCTAGCTTGCACAACTCTCTCACCTACGAATAAATTTGAAATGAGCCCATACACCCATCTATTCCTATTCGTCTATATCCCATACATTGGGAGACACCTAAATTTAACTGCTTCAATAGCAAAGAGGACCCACAACAACATTTTTGGTCTTTCAAACATGGGTGTTATCGATCACTCATGATGACACTTTGCTTATGAGGAAATTTTCTATGTCTCGACTGGGCTTGCGTTAGACTAGTATAGTGGGTTACCAAGGCATTCTATTTTTCATTTAATTAGGTAGCCCAAGCCTTCTTGGATCAATTCTCCATCAACACTTTGTTAATAAGGTTACCATGACTAACGTCTACTCTGCATGCGTCAATATGATGACAAGTCTATCGTAGATTTTGTCGCTCATTGGACGTAGCCTAATCAATAAACTCACATTCCAATTACCACAAACCAAAATCATAGATATTTTCACTCGGGCTTGTGCTAGATATATCTCACCGACCTGCCGGTGTAGACTTTCCGAACCTTTGATGAAGCATTCACCATGGCACGAAAGCTAGAGATTCGTGCCATCGAAGAAAATCAAATTCAACTACGCAATAAGAACTCAACATTTAAGTAAAATGATACCTTTTCTTCTCGCAACCATGTAATAATTATTCAAAATCAAGGGAATCGCTAATGCAGTGGTACTCAAGGCCGGCCCAGCTCATTCATCCATCAAATTAGGCTAAGCCCTCATCTAATCTTTCTCCTATCTAGACCTTTCAATTTAGATGAGAACAATGGAAATACACCCCAATTGGGGAGCCTTATTCTTCTGTCTTAGAAAATCTCATTAAAGATGGAGTCATCACCCTTCCTCCTATAAAACCACACACTATTTTTTATCTGCTCCCCACACCTGCATGGTACAAAGAGCACGACTTCTACAACTATCATCGGGTAAAAGGTCATAATGACGGTAATTGCATCACTTTCAAGAACATTGTCTAGGAAATGCTTGAGAATGGCGAGTTAGTCTTGGATAATCCTAATGTGCCTACCAACCAAAACCTACACATCTTCAAGAAACCATTTCCTAATCACACCCCTTCTTCTGATCAAACTAGAGAGACCTCAACTAATAATAGCCATACCTGCGAGGTCCATGCTATTTTCAGTGACACACCAGTTGCTTCCCAATTACCTCATATTCCTTCCATAGAGGAAATATTGGCTTGAATTCCTCCACCTATGCATGAACCCAATTCACCTATTCCTTCACCCACAAAGGAACACCCTTCATCTCCTCCCTCACCTGTGAAGGAGCCTTCTCTTAACATCAAGACCATTTCATCTTTGGCTTCTCCACCTAGAGAGCCATCACTAGTGGTACCTCTGCAACCCATGAGAGACACTTGTTCATCTCCTCCACCCATAGAGGAGCACCCATCATCTCCTCCACCTATCAAAGATCCAATAGAAATGTCATTACCTCTAGGTGACCATTCTCCATTAGCTACCCAAGATCCTGCTGACTTACTTTTGGCTCTCTTACCCACAGAGGCTGAAGCTAGTGACTTCCCAATTTCTAATGCATATTTTACGGGAATTGTTATTGGATCCACATCAACCCCACCCACCGATGTGCCATTCTCAAGCATAGATGACCACCAAGATTATGTGGATAGAGCCTTATTTTGGGGGAATCTTCTACTTCCTTTCTCAACACAAATGTAGATGTCACTCACTGACACCTCCACTATCTATCCAAAAGTATTTCAGCTGATTGAACCAAACACAACAACAACTATCAAAAATTCTCCCATGATACCACTCATGGCTAAACTTACACCTCTACCCATAACCCAACATGTATCTACATCTAAACCCACACCTGCATCATCTTCCTTTCCTAAACCTATTACTACTTTAGGGTTCATCCCAATGGCTGGCCTTACTCATCCTCCTATCAAATTAGATTTATCTACATCCTCCAAATCCAACACCAAGCTTAATATAGCCCCCAAACAGAAGAACCAATCCCCTAGATCTCGTACACCAACCTCGCCGATCACACATTCATCACCTTCACCCCTTCCATCCATCTTAGGACCTCACCCTCGACGTAGTAACCCATTCCTCCATTACATTGACACTCTACTATACCTAATTGCTTGACATAACTTCTGCCCACACCTGTAAAATTTTTACCACCCATACCTCCAATACCATCGATAACTTCTTCACTACCCACGACAATTCATTCCCTTCCCCTTACACCTTTTTATGACCCACGCCATCTACCTCCACAAGCACCTTGGTTTTCCCCATGGGTAACCTGCTCTCTTCCACTATCTTCTTTTCCCTCTAAATCTCATGTGCCCATATCGCCCTTACCCAAGAAGGTGTAACCTAAAGGAAAAAATCCACTACCCTCCAATAAGGTAGTCAAACCAACCACACACTCTATTGCCAGTTCATCTACCATGCCCTTACCCAAGCAGACACACACCTAAGACCATGGCTCAACCCACTCCCCCTCTTGCAAAGACCCTTCCTATACAATCATCACACCTGCACCCAAACCCACATTCACTTCCCATTGTGATCCACTAGCGGATCCTATGCCAAAATCTTAACCAACCTCCTCAAAACTTTTGTCATCACATTACCGCCTCTTAGACCTTACGACCCACTCAAACCCAAACCAAAAGGGTTTGATGAAACCAAAATTTGCACCTATCATCATGTGCCAGGACACGATGTAGAGGACTGTAAGGCTTTGAAAGTTGCTCTTGTCCAGTTGTGTCCTCCTGAAGAAAACTTTGATGATGATGACCTTCTTGATGAGGACCCCATTTCACCAACACTAGTTTCCACAGTTCTTCCCTCATTGCCTACTCAGTGACCAAGACCTCCACCCCCAAAATTCTTAGAGCCACCTCTAAGATTTGAAATTAACATGGTTTGTATAAGAGAACTCGCCAAACCCCCACCCAAATGTCGGTGTGCCCAAATAATTTCACAAAGTTCCTTCCCACCTCTTGGCTTCTACCCTTCCTGTCGTTATATCTTTCATGGCTCACCTACTTCATCCACCTCCCCACCTTAAATCAACATGATCTACATTGCTACCCATGCTCAAAAGGACAAAGGAAAGGAAAAAACGCAACCAACCCACTAACCAACCCCATACCCAACATACCATCTACACCCACACCTAAAGTCACTATCTCGTGGCCCCACATATCCTATCTCTAATGGGGTTACACATCACGCGATGCTCAAACAATTACACCAATCCTCCCTCAAAATGTCCCTATATGACCTCATCCAAACCTCTAAATCCCATCGTCAAGCTCTCATGGAGGTTCTTCAGTCTATTGAGGTCTTACCCAATGACCCCACACCCATAGCCTCCATTATTACACCTCATCATGTAGCCTCTCTTACCAAATTACCATCTTCTTCTACACCTCCACCTACTCACCAAGTAGCCACCCTCAACTTCTCAGATGAAGAGATCGCACCGCACCAAACGATGACCCTAATCCAACCCTTTTCATCTCTGTCCATATTGATAATATATGTGTATGACATGTTATGATCGATGGGGGCGCTAGCATTAACATCATCTCCTCCCATGCGTTTGACCAAATGCACATACCCGACAATTACATGCATAAACATCCCATCATGTTGTGTTCATTTAATGACGCTATCACCTCTACACTTGGCACCATCATCCTCCATGTTCGCATGGGCCCCACACTATTCCAGAGTTATTTTATGTCTTGGAGGGAGAATTTCAATATAGCTTGTTGCTTGGTAGACCCTGGATTCATGTTATGGGTTACGCTCCTTCCACTTTAAATTGTTGTGTGAATTTTGAGCATGAGGGTCTTACCTATACCATTCAGTGACCCATCACCTTTCAAAACCTATAACATGCTCTACCAACCCAATGACGTGCTTGTACCCATTAAGGATACTACAGCCATGGCCACTTCCTATTCACCTATACCTCCTCTCTCCAATGTTGCATGCCTTACCTCAACACTGTACCTAAATCCTCCATTCCTACCACTTCCACGACCTCCATGATTGACCCGTCAGCCTCTCAATTAGTTGGCTCCACCTTCGATCCAATCTCTAACACATCATTTATCCCAGCTACCCACATATCGGCCACCGATCCATTTTAAGGTGTTTTTCAACATCTCACTCTGGAGGAGTATCGCCTATATAATTTCAACACATTCCTTACTCCACAAGATTATGGAAGCCTTCGCCAACACCCTGACTATGATCACCACATAAGAGAGCATCTCATTTATAGTCCTCCCCACCTTCATATCAACCTCACCTATGGGGGACTTGATACTACCACTTATACACCTGAACCACCATCACAAACTTGCCCATATTCTACTGACCTCTAGTCACTCACTAATCTTTGTTTCGCCCACACCTTCCTGCACCAATGTGCGTGGAAGGGTTTTGGTTTTGGATTTTATGAGCAAGGCTGTAACATTGTTATTCCATGTACTACTCACAAACATAAGGACCATAGTGGTATCGGCTTTGCTGAACTACCCAGCAAGAAGGCTCGCATTGAACTCATTGAGGATATCGACCCTTCTCCACCTTCTTCACCTTCTCTGCCTTCTTCACCACCTCACCGACCAGTAAGTCGATGGATCCAGAATCCATCCCTCCTAACTTATTTTTCATAAACACCATTTCCTTGGGGCCTCGACTTATCAACATGAGGATGAGGCTCCCTCTTCTCTTCCTTCTGTATCCTGAAATGATCTATGACCATCCACCTTCTATTAATGTCGTTCAATCGGGATGATGAATCTATACTCACCTACCATGTTGCATAGAAGACTCATATATTCATCGGTCGTTACCCATCGAGAAGCAAACCATGTTAAATGAATCGACTATCAAAATCAACATCCACACTTAGGACGACCTGCACATTCTAAATATTGGCCAATCTTTAGATATTGCTGAATAGGAAGCCATCACTTCTTTTCTCAAAAATCATAACCATGCTTTTTCTTGGTCTTACGCAGACATGCCTAGTATTGACCCCACCATAGTGGTCCATAATATTGTAACAATTCCTAATGCCAAACCCGTAAAACAAAAGCTAAGGAAAATGCTCCCCCGCATTACTCTTCTGGTCAAAGAAGAACTTTAGCGCCTTCTTTATGTTGCCTTCATCTTACCCATTGATTATACCCGATGGATTTCTAACATTGTCCCAATCACTAAGGTGACAAGGGGACTTCACATTTTCATAGATTTCCATGACCTCAACCTAGCTTTCCAAAAAATACTTTCCTCAACTTTGGTATTGACCAATTGGTTGACCTTACCACCGCTGGTCTCGAGATGTTATCACTCATGGATGGTTTCTCAAGTTATAACCAAATATTTCTTGCCCCAGAGGATCAACACAAAACTACATTCATCACCCCTTGGGGGACCTTCTGCTATCGAGTCATGCCTTTTGGACTTAAAAATGCTGGTGCCACATATCAGTGGGCTATGAATTATATCTTCCATGACATCATGCACCGTATATTGGAAGATTACATAGACGATCTCCTTGCCAAATATAAACACCACTTTGAGCACCTCACCATCCTAAAAACCATATTTGACCACCTCATTAAGTATTGTGTTCACCTTGACCCAAGAAGTGTGTCTTCATGGTTCTCTCGGGAAAGCTCCGGGATTTATCATTTCCTTACGCAGTATAGAGGTTGACCTGCTAAAGTCAAGGCTATTCTTGAAATGTCTCTACCCACTAACCTGTAGTAACTCCATAGCTTACAAGGTAAGTTGTAGTCTATTAATCATTTCATTTCACAATTTTTTGATCAGTGTCAACTATTTCATCATCTTCTCAAAAAGGATGTCTCCTTTAAATGGGATGATGACTACCACAAAGCTTTTGAGGCCTTAAAATAATACCTTCTCCAACCACCTGTACTCATTCCACCTAAAGACGATCAACCCTTTTACCTATACATCTCTGCTACTTATCACTCCTTAGGGGCCATGGTTGCTCATCGCGATGAACAACATAGTAAGCAAGCATTTTATTACATAATCGTACTCTTTTGGACTATGAGACCCGATACACCCATGCTAAAAAAACTTTTCTTAGCCTTAGTTTTCATTGCCACCAAACTCCGCCATTACCTACTTAACCACAAAACCTATGTTGTGACCAACACCAACCCCTTACACTTCATGTATGCCAAACCTTACCAAAATCAACGGGATGCACACTAGCTTATGCTTCTAGCCGACCTCGACCTCAAATTCATCCATCAAAATTCCATCAAGGGCCAAGCTATCGCTGACCAATTGGCTGATGCACCTATTTCCAGGGATCAACCCTCTAATTTTGACTTTCTAGATGAGTCTATTACTACCCTTTCCTTGGATGAACCCACTTACCAAATGATGCTCTTCTTTGATGGTTCCAAGTGTCAGCATGGGGGTGGGGCTGGTGTAATCCTCATTTCAGTTGATGGTGAACCCATGCCTTTGTCTTTCCAACTCAATTTTGACTGTATAAATAATATTGCTGAATACGAAACACTCGTATTGGGCCTCCAAGCTGCTTATGCCTTGGATGTCAAGTCAATCAATATCTTTGGTGATTCTCAATTGGTCATAAACCAAGTCAAGGGTATATACTAGTGTCGTAATGAGATACTTCAAAAGTATAAGCATCATGTGGACATACTTTTGACCACCTTCAACCATTACACCCTTCAAACTGTCCCATGTTCTACCAAAAATTTGTAGATACCATGGCTGGCTTGGCTCGCCGAGATACCCGCTTCGCCCGCCAACTCTAAAATTTGTCACCGTACAAAGACTCCAATCACCCTCTTATTTACCTTGTGAATTTTACTCTATCGGAACCGCTACTCCTGACCCAAGTGACCTTTGGTATAAACAATACTCAAACTATCTTTCCCTCTCCATCTTTCCTCTTAACCTCACCCGTAATGGACAATGCACCTTTCTAAAAAGGGTCTCATTATGTCATCATGGGTGACCTCCTTTATAAGCATGGATTTGATGGTATTCTCTTACGGTGCCTTACAAGTTCTAAAATTCCTTATACCATTAAGAAATTTCATGATGGCATATGTGGAGGTCACTTCAGTGGCCTTGTTGTTGGTAAGCGTATTCTTAACCTAGGCTATTATGTGCCGACCCTTAACCATGATTTTTGTGACTACGTTAAGCATTGTGTAAAATGCTAACTACATGCCAATCTTCATCATACACCCAGTGATGCCTTACAGGTCTCCCGTGACCTTTGGCCCTTGTCTCAATGGGGTTTGGATCTTGTTGGAGAGATCAATCCCCATTCTTCCCAGCAACATCAATGGATAATCACCGCTACCAAAAATACACCAAATGGCTTGAAGCCATAACTCTCATCTCCATGAAAGCTGAGAAAATATGTGAGTTCATCAATCACCACATTATCTGTCGCTTTGGTGACCCACATCGCCTCATCACCGATAACGGAAAACAATTGAAAAATAAAAATTTGTGGAAACTTTGTGACGCCTTCAGTATTCAACTAAGTTTCTCGTCACCAAATTACCCACAAACCAACAGCCAAGCCAAATCCACTAATAAAACCTGAACAAAATTCTCATGAAAGTGGTTAACGATCTTGGAAAGGACTCGGCATACGCAAATTCCTTTCACCCTATGGGTGTACCATACTAGTATTCAAACTTCCATTGCTACCAAACCTTTTTCTTTGGTCTATGATATACAGGTTGTTCTACCTCTCAAAGTCCAGATTCCATCACTTCACATTTCTCTCCTTGACATGATCAATGATGATGACTTTCACCAAGACTGTTTAGCACAACTTGATTTATCAGACAAACGTCGTCTTAATTCTCTTGATCATCTTCAAGTTTACCGTAAAAAAACGTATCAAATGTGCCTCGACAAACTTGTCCATGAATGAAATTTCCAATTCGGTGACCTTTTCCTAAAGGAAAATCAACATGTAAACTGTTGTTGCAAATCAGCAGCACCCCTAGATGTAAATCAGGTTTCTAAATTGATGTTTTAGGCATCCAGTGTGATTGCACAACATTGAAACCTCTCTCCAAGTGTGGGACTTGTAAAAATGAGAGAGGAATCTCTAGATTAGAGGCTGGTTCCTCAAACTCCTCTGATTAGATCTATTATTTACACAACTGCAGAGGTTCAGATCCTAATTTTATCCTAGATTGCAAGGAAACAGGGATAAGAGATGCAAAAATTGAAACTAAACTAATAAGGGTGATACACCAAAGGAGTGGTGAACATTTTTGCTCATGAAAATAGACACAAATCATAAATTGCAACATAAAACATCATGCACAAGTTGATAAGCTGTAATCAAAGGTTTGAAATGAAACAAACAACACATACAAAGGACTGAAAGCATTCATGAGCCTGTATTGTGATTTTCAACATCAAAATCCTTGCATTCCAACACCAAAGAGGTAGAAAACTGTTACAATCCCTGAAAAGGTCTGATCCTTGCAAAAAATCACTTGCTGAAGGTGAAAACAGAAGCTTGTTGTGTAAAAAAGTGTTCCACCCTTTGAAAAATGAGCCAAATCTAGCTTTTACAGTGCATGGGTCGAGCCCAGGAGAGAGAAAACGTGAAAAAACGTGGGAGCCATTCCCCATTAACAAAATACATTAAAAATAGCATGGAGGTCCTTACAAACCCATGCCCTGACATTTTTGACCATGCTGGAGAAGAATGCGACCCATTTTGCATTAAAATTGGTTGTTGAAACGTCAGTTCTGTCCATGGGCGCGTACCAGAAGTGTTTTTGATTTTCTCCCTCCAAAATGAACCAAAATTCAAAATTGACCATGGAATATTGTAGATAATTTCACCATCTTTCCATTGATATAAAGAACGTGAAAATCTGAGCTTTGGATCGAAAGTTATGGCAATTTGAAGTTTTAGGACAAAAACAGGCCAAAATCGGATTGAGCAAAAAGTTTGAATTTTTACCCGTTTGGTCTTTGGAACATTTTCAAATTTTCCCCCCCCGCTCCGCCACTCCAGGTGCCACATGGCACGTTCTGATTGGGCGCGGGCCCTTCCTTACCATTTTTTCCTTCGGGTCGCTTGATGTTTTTTTCGCCCTTGGACACGTGGCAGCTCCTGATTGGCTGCGGGCCTTCTAGGGAAAAATTTCCCACCAAAACTCTGTTGAGCCATAACTTGAAAAATACGTGGAGTTAGGAGGAAAAATTTACCTTTCTGGAAAGATGAGAAAGAGCTCTATCCAATGGTGCCATTTCCAGAAGGTTTTGAGTTCTGGAAAATAAAATATTCTGACTGAGGCACAAGAGAAGGAAAGATGTAAAGGAGTTAGCCACAAAATGAGCAGGGGGCACATTTGGATAACAATTTTGGCGACTCAGAGGGGTCATCTACCTGCTGGATGAATGATCAGTAGCCTGAAGCAATCCATTGGGCATGGAGTCATGAGTAGTAGCTTGAAAACTGATCTGAACTTTGAAAACTTCCCTCTGAACCACTTGAATCCCACTGGACATGGAGTTCTTCCCACCAAAATGCCATCAAAACGAACTGTGCAAGAGCGAAACCAGCAGCACCAAAACTATGTACAAACTGAAAATCATACATGCTCCAAATGGAACATGTAGAGTGTGCACAAGCACTTCTTCTACTGAAAGCAAACCTACCTACTCTACTCTAACTAGAAGCAAAGGTGAGCTAAACAAACCCTGCAACTGGTTGTGCAAAATAGCTTCCTTTCTTCAAAATTGACAACCATGCAAATGATTTGTAGATGAGTATGGCTGATTGGATGAGTGGAAAATCAACAAGAAGCTGGTCTTCTACCCAAATTAGCAAGGTGTCAACTAAAAACAAATCCAATACCTCTTTTAGTTGCTCTGCATTTAGATTGGAGAGGTATGACAGCTGATCCTTGGAACTTTGCAGCTCATCCTCATGCTTAGAAGCAAGCATGACTGGTTATGGCTTCTCCTTTGGCTCCAATGAAGCCAAATACCTGATTGGGCAAGGTCTGATCTGTTGAGTATGCCCATAATTCTGATTTTCAATTCCAAGAATGGAGTTCTCTTGTAGACCTTGAATGGATGGTGTGGAAGCAATGGTAGAACCCTTCTGCCCTTTCTCTTCCTCCAATGAAGGACATGAAAGATTAAAATCTTCCAATCTTGGTTCCAAAGAGCTTCTATAAGATGCAGGCTGCTGCAAATGAATACTCTCCTCCATGACAGCAGGCTCTTGTGTTTGGAAGATGGATGATGAAAGAGAGAATGGTGGAAACTCAACCGGTTCTTCTTCATCAAAACAGTCCTCCAAATCAGACAGGTAAACTGCCTCATTGCTGTCCTGCTACAAATGTTCAACCTCTCCCATGGCATTCTCTTGATCTGCAACTTGATCACCATGGTTTCTTTCATCCTCTAGCATTGAGTTTGAGGGATCAAACTCTTCTTCAGTACTAGAACTTGAGAGAGATGAAGTAGAGAGAAGAACTGAAGGTTCTTCTATAACCTGCTTTGTGCTCAAAGCCTTTGGATCTGCACTTTTCTCCCCCACAGCTGGAATGTGCTCCTCTTCTTTTGGATTTGGAGCAGCTTCTCCTTCCTCTTGCTGTCCCTCATGACTGATTTTTGCAATTTGAATTGGATCAGCATTTCCTTCAAATAGGGTGCCAACATGGACACTATATTCTGAACAAATTGATTGCTGATCTGCAACTCCTTTTTGCTCTTCTTCTGCTGCAACAAAATCAGTCCTGACCACCATTTGTTCTTTAACTCCAACCTCTTCTGAAGGTTTCATCAGCAAAGGGATCTTCTTCATCCCAAATTTAAGAGCCCAACTCTTCAAAATTTGAATTTCTTCATCCTTGTTTGGCTTCTCTTTTTGCTGTCCTTCATGACTGATTTTTACAATTTTTTGTGGTGGTGGAGGAGGTAAAACCTCTTGTTTCTTTGGAGGAGAGGGTGTTTCATTTAGCTCTTGTGGAGGGGATGATTGTTTGGAAGGGAAAAGGACAGAAGAATTGAGATGAGGTGGAAGACTAGGGGGTGGAGAAATGGATTCAACACTTGGGACAGCAGATGGAGAGTTTAAAACTTGACACTGCTGAGATAAAACAAATTGGGAAAGAGGAAAAGAAAAGGCATGAGATGGTGTGCTTACCCGTTGACAAGGTTGCTAAATACTCCTCTCATACACCTCTATTCCTTCAATCCACTTTGCAAGCAATGGCAGCATTGCAATCATGAATTCAAGCTTCTCTTGAGGGCTGTAATGCCTTGGGAAAGGTCCCACCCATGGACAGGGTGCTCCACAACCGATTCCAAATGCTTTCATTTGTGCTTGAGCCCTGGATTGCACCATGTTTACCTCCATCTTTTGGATTTTCTCCAATAGACCAGCATCTTGCATCTGATTGTCTTCATTGTATGCACACCCTTGCTCTTGGAAAGCTCCATAGCCAAACTGATTTTGGCATTGCTGCTCATATGGGTATGTATGCTGATTTTGAATTTGTTCAAAATGCTGATTTGGAGGATTTAAAAAACATGTTGGAGGTGGGAAACATTGCTGCTGTTGTAAATGTGAGTTCCATGATGGAAATGAAGTCATGATTGCACAACTTCATGGAATGGAAAAGAATGAAAGAGATGGAAAGAATAATGGATGGAAATGGATGAAAAACAGGTCTGTAACTTCAGAAATGGGTTGCTGATCAGATGGAGTCGCCAGATGTGTTTGCAAGTGCCTCCAAAGGCTGAAATCTTCACAGGAACACACCAACCTACAAAATATGAAGTGGAAGACCTCTAAGGTCCCACCGGGCGTGCCAAAACTGTTGTTGCAAATCAGCAGCACCCCTGGATGCAAATCAGGTTTCTAAATTGATGTTTTAGGCATCCAGTGTGATTGCACAACATTGAAACCTCTCTCCAAGTGTGGGACTTGTAAAAATGAGAGAGGAATCTCAGATTAGAGGCTGGTTCCTCAAACTCCTCTGATTAGATCTATTATTTGCACAACTGCAGAGGTTCAGATCCTAATTTTATCCTAGATTGCAAGGAGACAGGGATAAGAGATGCAAAAATTGAAACTAAACTAATAAGGGTGATACACCAAAGGAGTGGTGAACATTTTTGCTCATGCAAATAGACACAAATCAGAAATTGCAACATAAAACATCATGCATAGGTTGATAAGCTGTAATCAAAGGTTTGAAATGAAACAAACAACACATACAAAGGACTGAAAGCATTCACAGAGCCTGTATTGTGATTTTCAACATCAAAATCCTTGCATTCCAACACCAAAGAGGCAGAAAACTATTACAATCCCTGAAAAGGTCTGATCCTTGCAAAAATCACTTGCTGAAGGTGAAAACAGAAGCTTGCTATGTAAAAAGTGTTCCACCCTTTGAAAAATGAGCCAAATCTGGCTTTTACAGTGCATGGGTCGAGCCCAAGAGAGAGAAAACATGAAAAAACGTGGGAGCCATTCCCCATTGACCAAAATGCATTAAAAATAGCATGGAGGTCCTTACAAACCCATGCCCTGACATTTTGACCATCTTTGGACAATAATGCGACCCATTTTGCATTACAATTGGTTGTTGAAACGTCAATTTCGTCCATGGCGCGTAGAATAATTTTTAATTTTCTCCTTTAAAATGAACCAAAATTCAAAATTTACCATGGAATATTGTAGATAATTTCACCATCTTTCCATTGATATAAAGAACATGAAAATCTAAGCTCTGGATCGAAAGTTATGGCGATTTGAAGTTTTAGGGCAAAAACAGGCCAAAATCGGATCGGCGGGCAAAAAGTTTGAATTTTTACCCGTTTGGTCTTTGGAACATTTTTCAAATTTTCCCCACGCTCCGCCACTCCAGGTGCCACATGGCACGTTTTGATTGGGTGTGGGCCCTTCCTGACCATTTTTTCCTTCGGGTCGCTTGGTGTTTTTTTCGCCTTGGACACGTGGCAACTCCTGATTGGCTGCGGGCCTTCTAGGGAAAAATTTCCCACCAAAACTCATTGAGCCATAACTTGAAAAATACATGGAGTTAGGAGGAAAAATTTACCTTTCTGGAAAGTTGAGAAAGAGCTCTATCCCATGGTGCCATTTCCAGAAGGTTTTGAGTTCCTGGAAAACAAAATATTCTGACTGAGGCACAAGAGAAGGAAATATGTAAAGGAGTTAGCCACAAAATGAGCAGGGGGCACATTTGGATAAGAGTAACCAAAGCAGAAAAAAGTAAATGGGGAAATTTTCCCCTAATTGGCTTGGACCATACATCTTGATGCATACTCATGGATCAGGTGCATATTATTTATCTTCACTTGTCAAGTAAACCCAAACCCGAACCCCTTAATGTCTTACATCTTTGACCATTCTGCTATTGAATTTTAGTCCTACCTCAACTTCTACCTCTTTTCATGCTCGTCCATTGAGTGATTTTCACTTTCCTATTTTCACTATGCCATCCCTAACAATTAAACAAGGATCATGTGTATACCCATTACTCTTTTAGCCTCTCTTCAATATGTGTACCGCGGCTCTACACACGGCATGATTCTCATGGATACTTTTTTGTCCGATTTTAGATGAGATCCATGGTTGTTTCACCTTGTATTCTAAACAAGAATCTGATTCTTCACCTTAGTTTTTCCATGACTTAAAACCCCTCACATAGGATTCAACTCCTTCAGTCAAACTTCCAATAAAAATATGACTCCCTCAAAATGACATCTTTCACTCTACATCGCTGCTATAAATAGATTTCTCCTTGAAGGAAAACTATGTAAAGCCCGCTTAAAAAAATAAATAAATAAATAAATAAAATTTTGAAGCTTCCCACATTGATCATCTTTGCGAAGACCTCAAGGATTTAATTTCCTCATCCCACATAGACTTCCCGCATCAATCAATCTATCTCAAATATAAGCCAAAACAAAAACCTTTTTCATCATGGACTTGTTTATTGTAATCTTGGATCTCTTGTCAAAAAGCATGCTCCCTCACACCATATAAACTAACCACTTTTCACCTTCTCATTATTCACACTTTCATTTTCTACTGCCTCAAGGGACCTTAGAACCGTGACATTTGGTGATCATGTGACTATTCTTCACCTTTATAATAACCAATCATGCAATGTATTTGGGGTCTTATGTTCATTACGTATTGATCTTTACCAATCAAGTGGCTTTCTTGCCTCCTCTTATCTTTTAACTTCTTCATTATGTATTGATCATCTTATACAGGACTAGGCCCTCAAAACTTATCTCTGGGAAATTTTCCTCTTTCACCACAATCAACTTAATATCACCCATACCTATTTTCCCACAGTTCATCCATACCTAAAAGACCTAGACTCAACCATGCCTATAACCTACCAACCCATTCTCATACCTCATTACATTTTCCCTAGCTTATGGGAGAACTACATCGCCTGAGGTCCCTTTTTGTTGGGACTATGTAGGTAGCACTTCAAGGGCATGGGGCCCTTGGAGGTTAGCTTGGCCACTCTATACCCTAACCAATTCCCCTTTTCCCTTTCCTAATCACATTCTACCCTAGTTAGTTCCCTTTTTATATCAATAATTGGAAATTAAACTAAGCCAACAACAATTGCTTCACATATTTACCATCATCACTAATGCATTCATTATGTCTACCATATACACATAATGACCATAATCACCATCATCTCTATAAATCAATCATCTAAACATGTGTATCCATATACATGACTCTCAAATGTCCTCGGCATGCGCAGCCGGTGTATATAACAAAATCTCAAAATATCTCATATACATCCTCACTATCTTCAAAGACACACAGCCGGTATATATGTCAAAAATATAATATCAAAAATATATAACACTTTGGAGCTCAATCATCTCCTCATCTGATATCTAATCTGTCTCATTTGTCTCCTCCTCCACTCCTCTAGCCCGGTGTCTGGCTGACCTCCCTCTACCTCACCATGGTCTAGCTCCTGATGGTCTTACCTCTGGAGCTAGCCTCCATACACTAGTTGCATCACCCTGAACCGGCCCCTGGGCTCACTGGCCCCTTGTTCTCTCCACACTATGTGTGTGAGATGCTCCTCTCACTTGAGGCATGTTGTGTTATGTGCTTGGCATATGATAAGACATATATCCCCACTGCCATCAAATGATCCTGGTAGTATCTCACCTCACCCATGGCATCTCTCAATATAGCAACGGGTACTTTTTGTGATGGTGTTATCGGCCTTTGACCTTATCCCTATCACTTTGGTGGTGCCACAGTCCTGTAGAGCCTATACATGTACTGGACCTAAAGGGTCACTATCTCGTGCATGTGCAATGGCCAATCGGCCCTAAAACTCGTAACCTACCCCTGTGTTGTGGCTAACTAGCCTCGTAAACATGTTATATGCACTGTAGGGTCGCCGCCGCACCCCATCTCCATCTCCACCCTCTCCCTCTCCCTCCGGTGTGGGATTTTGGTACATGTACTCCATGTGCCTAAAAAGTGGCCACATGTGCCTGCAAGGTCACAACCTGTGCCTCAACCCTTGTCAGATGTCCCTGTACTATGCCCAACTAGGTCACCAAGGTAGCCACCTACCCCTATAGGGCATCTCTTTGCACTATGACAAGAACTTAGCAAATCTTGTTGCCCTGAACCTCGGTGGTACTGCTCATAGTTGTGCAGCCCACCACTGCATGTACCTTTTGTCACCCCGACATCATCTATCTATTGGTCGATCGATTTCTCCTCCTTTCCGGTCGCATCACTTTGTAGGTCATGGTGGAGACATAGGCCTCTCCACATCATCTCTCCTATACTGAGGGAAGGGTGGGGGTATATCCTGTGGCAACCCAAACTGTCGTTTGACCTAGTCTACGGGTATCATCTCATGCTCCCCATCCCACCACCCTCTATCCACCTATAAATTTGTAGCCCATCCAGCTCCACCACCATCTACCTATATGAAGGATAGCCTACATATGGCCTCCAAATAATGTCCATGCCAGACAACCCCTCTAGTAATCACCTGTAATAGGCTACATCATGTGTTACTCTAGCTACTCAGTGCTCTCCCATAATTGAAACCCATTGCCTATAGCCCACTCAAACAAAACCAAGCTCGAATGCATTGGTTTAGGGCATACCAATTGGGCACACACACATAATGTGCTCATAGGCCCAACAATGTAACAAGAATGTGTAACACATGATAAAATTTTGCTATTGCCCATACACCCACAGCTCCCTATATAGTTGTACTAAGAA
Organism: Taxus wallichiana var. yunnanensis; assembly: GCA_018340775.1. Lineage (NCBI taxonomy): Eukaryota > Viridiplantae > Streptophyta > Pinopsida > Cupressales > Taxaceae > Taxus > Taxus wallichiana. Next base: position 742,573,936 of record CM031241.1, read on the forward strand.
CACATGCCCCCATGAAAACCACATCCTGCTCTCCACCATGTCATGTAGGACCCCCATTAGTGACCATGGGAATCTCCCACCCTCTACGTCTGGTAGTGCAAAATAGTATACTACCTCCATCAAAAGCACTACCAACCTCATCTCCTCGGGGTAGGCTTGGTACATCACCCCATAGCTCATGCTGGCACTGTGGAATCCTAACAATGCCATCCCCTCTCCAAACACTGGTAATAGTAACTCCTCGAATGCCTCTAAGGAGATTGAGTACACCTTTATCCCTAATATAGGAAGTTCCAAGATCCTGTAAACATCTTCTAGGGTGATCGTGATCTCACCCATCGGCAAATAGAATGTATTGGTCACCGAATCCCATCTATCGATGAGGGCAACCATCAAACTCACCTCTCGGACTATGTGCCGGTAGCGTATGACACCAATCAAACCCATATCTATGACATGGATCCAATCTTGGCATGTCATCTCCCCGTATCTCTAAGAGTAAGGGAGGTACTCTATCCCTCATTCACGGTTGATCCCTAGCCTGTATACTACCAATCATATCACTCAAACTTGATCACACTTGCATGTAACCTTATCACCCACTCTATACCGCTTGCCCTAAATCTATATGTATGCCCTAAATCAGCATTCCCTATCTATCCCCGCCTCGAACCCTCACCTATTTTCATTGTTCCCCTCTCATTGATCTTCCTTATTCACTCACCTACCAATACCCATAACTCTCCCTACCCCTACCTATCTATCCGTAACCCATGTATTTTAACTCCTTGAGGGTTTTCCTTTTTAGCTTGTTGATCGGCCTTAGCCAAAGATCAACCGACTATGGTCCAATGCTAACTAAAGATCGGTCGTCACATTTGTGACCGATACGATCCTTACCCACCGACACGGCTAAGAGAAAACCAACGCCGATCACATCGCGTGGCGACAAACTCCGCGACGCCTTCCCATTTTTTTCCCACATTCCTTGTTTCTATCCATTTGCCCTACCAATACCTACCCAATTACCTCTTCCCACGCCTTACCTAAATCTACCCTCCCTTGTTCCCTTTTTCTCATTAAACCCCCACATTCAAATTTTAAAAGTTTCCCCCAAAACAAACCTCGTTTTCCCTCCTACCCAATTCCTACCCTCCACCTACTCACAACAAACAAAAAAATCAGAAAATCCTCTTACCTCATCATGTTGCCATTTGTGTGGTGGTACCTCGGGCCACTGCGCAGGTCCACTTGATCCCTCTCCTACCTATGCCATCATTGATCGTCCACTGGCTCAATCCAATCTAATCGATCACCCAATCCAATCACCGCACTCATAGACCCACCTATTGACCAATGATCACTCACTCTACGGCTTGCCAACTCATCTCTCCATGTCGTTTGGTCACTTTCCACCTCGTTCTTCCTCTCTTGTCATTTTCTCCAATTTGGTAAATGACAAATGATTTTAAAAATGCGGCACTTTTTCTTTTTATCTCCTACCCAACTTGACCGTGAATGGTTTTCCCTCGACCGACATCGGTCTTGTGCCTTAGCCTACCGTGGTCGGTCCATAACAAATGACATCGGTTAATTACAACTATTTTCGGTTATCTTGCTTATTCTTCTTCCTACCCACTACCCCTAATTTGGTAACCTGAATCCTTTTACCTCACCCACACCCGACTTGGACATTTACCTTTACCCTCTTGACCTCATCAATTACCACCTAAATTCTTCATCATTTGGGGACTCTTTATTTTACCCATACCTCGGCCCTACCCGTGCCGTGACCTAGATACTTAGACTTGGAACATTTCTAGTGACATGTGACCTCATGTGCTCACTATACCCTGTGACATCAAGTTACCTACATTGTTTGGCCTAATGAACTTACCTTGCCTCTTACCATGATTGTTTATCCTAACCCAACCTTTGGTGTACCGAAACATACCTAAACGTTCCTCGTGCACGACTGCGATGTGTTTCTGACCATATCCTATACCTTAGATACGGAATCACCTCAACCTTGTTTAGATAAGCTTGTCGACCTTAGACAATGTAGAGTTTGCATGCTCTTCAACTTGGTATCGTGTTATAGTTTATACGTGTGTGTGCATTTGAATGTTACTACCTTTGACCCTGACCCATTACCTGGATTACCCAATTGGACCTTTTACCCCTTTACCCCTATTGCCCACCTTCCTTTTCATCACATTCACCTTTTATCAAACCACTCACCGATTTTTCCTCCTACCTCATCAGTTCTTGGTTTGAGGGGGATCACCTTCACCCACACATGGGGCAACCACATCTTATTTTTGTTAGTGTCGCTTACCAATACAAGCTATGCAATAAAAAGGGGAAAAATGTAGACACCAAAATTGGGCCATACCCCTTGGTCCCTCGTCAAATTATCACACCACCACCTCACCCAAAATATATTCTTAGTATGTTTCCATAACTAACTAAGACCTACCTAAACCCTAAAAATCAAAGCCTACATTCCCTCTAACTAGATTCCCACATAAAGAAATGAAGAAGATCCAAAAATCAATCGGATCTTCCCATTTTAGAAGACCTAGAAAATCCCACCCTAACCGCCACCTGGTCAACCCGGAACCATTGTCAGATTACCATTTATTCCCCAAAACAACCTTATTTTGAGGTTGGCATATTTCAAAGAAAAAGAGAGATGAAACCAAAGTTGCATGAAAGCAAAACCAACATTCATACATGCATCTGAACATCCATAGATAGCATCAGAAGTGATCATAGAGCCATTTGCATTCACGGAAGCATCTGGGGAAGTGCCATCACTACATCAAATTCCATCCATCTGATCATCTACCATTGTCATCCAGCCATCAAACTCACACAACAATAAGTATTTGTTAACCAACATTCATCCATTTTCATTCTAGTAGGTTCATTACCTCTATTATTAGTTTCTACTTGCACCCCCATTCTCCCCACCATTTACCTTCATGCAAGTTTGATCATTCCTTCACCCACACCACTAAATTTCCCATACCTAACTGTTAAACACCTCTGAGTATATCTAAGATCTCCATAGATATTTCCATTACCCTCTCCATTTTCATTTAGCCTCAGACCTATCCCAACACCAAGATTTTAATAAGTTTTTGTCACTCGATCAGATCTTGACGCCAAAGAACCCATGACCGTCGTTGGTCCATACTAAACTATCATTGGTTACACTAGACCGATGCCATTCTCTGTGTTTACCCTTAGACCAAGAATAGAGCCTAACTTCCCACTAAATACCCAAAATAGACCAAAACCATACCCCGACTAAGATGTAAGACTTTGACAGAGATCCTGCCCTTCAGATTCAATCATAGCTTAGCCTGTTGTGAATGAATTTGCTTATTGTAATCAAATAAGATACCTAAATCATTTTAACTACAATAGGGTTTTATTTATTGTTAACATTGAGTTGTTTTAAATAGTGGATTGATAGCCTTCTAGGGAGTATCACACTTCCCAAAACTAGCATACGCTAGGAAGTCCACTGTCATATGCTATTTAATCTCTTTTAGTGGTCTTGTTGTTCATTTTAGGAAGTTCCTCCTAGCCAAAAGGAATCTCTCACGATCACTTATGGATCAAGAAGTCATACGCATGCAACAACCTTCAACCAGATTTAATAGGTATTCCTCCTAGCCCCTATACCCTTATCTATTTCATCAATATTCAAAGAAACGATCTAAAAATCAGGTGAAACACTTGCATTTTACCTTTTCTAGACATTTGCATAGGTTGTTGCAGATCAAACTAAAACTTCTTCTGGCCTTATTGTGGGTCATCGTGTAGCAATTGTGGTTCCTCTAAAAATTTTGTAATGGTGGGTCTAGCTGGTGGAGGAAATGTTCTTTCTAAGAAAAGTTAGATATTTTTAATATTAATATAATAGGTAGGGTATTGAGTTGGTTTAGTGGAATAGTTTGGATGAGTAGATTTATTGTTAGGATTAGGCATTAGTTGAGCAGGTAGTTGTGTAGCTTTTGGTTGGGAGCCTTCTTGGGGGTTTGGCATCAGAGATTACTACTACTGTGATAAGGAGGTTGTGGATAATCTTGTTGGTAATTAGGAGGTGGGTTATTCCACTTCAGTCCTCCTCTCTAAGGTTGTTACCATGATTGAGTAGGTTGTTGCCATTGTTGTTATGGTTGGACTTGGAATTGAGGTTTCCACTATTGTTGATATTGGTTATGATATGGGGCCCATCCTTGAGGGTTAACCCAAGGTGGGGGCTGTATATATGAATTAGTAGAACAATTTTGAAAATAATGCATAGGGTCTTGTGTCATACCTCCTTGTCTCAGTGGCCATGGTTTTATTTGAGCACCATAGAAAACTTGTCATTCCTTTTTCTATAACATCTTAAAATTAGGTGAAGCCTCCCTTTATTAAACAATGTTGGCCAATTCTATGTATCTATAGTTAGATTTCTTCCTTCTACATACATGACATTACTCTTTGAGTGTCACTTATGCATCTTAATTTTTCTTTTGGCATGTAGAGCATCTAATTGATTAGCCATATCATTGACAATATCCTGCTTCATGTTTTTTAACATGCTAACAATATTTGACTAGGATATGTCCCCCATTGTTTTGGTAGCTAATCCACCCCCGATCTTACATTTCTTACCCTTTACATAATGGCTCTTGAGAAATTTTTACAAGATTCACAAATTTGTTCAAAATTAGTTTTTGAAATGTCCCATGCTCCTATTAGATCCATAACATCCATGTCCTCCTCACTGATTCCTTTCAAAAAGAGTAATTTGAGGGATTCAAGTGGTATTTCGATGGTGTGTCTTGACTTCTGACCGTAGAACAGGAAACTTTCCAAATAGTATTCCAATGGTTCATCCTCTTTTTGTGTCATTCTGTAGATTTCATCACATCCTCTGTTTCTTGGTCTGCAATAATCCTGGTACTTCTCAAGGAATTTCTCCTTCATTTTTGCCCACGTGGTTATAACATTTCTTCCCAATCCCATGAACCATCTCAGGTTGAATCCTTGAGTGTAGTAGGAAATAGCTTCAATTTGTGTGCATCATTATTATAATCATAACTTCTACATAGAACATCAAACTCAAACAGAAAGGTGTCTAGGTCTTCTGCCATGGATTCATGAAAGTTGGGAAAGACTGAGGGAGAAATATTCTTCATACCAGCAGTTGCATTTTTTTAGTGATGGGGAACTCCAAGGTGGTTTCCCTATTTCGAGCGTTCTGATATACTTATTCTTCCATCTCAAGATACTCAAGAGAAGCTTTAGAGCCTTCACTTGGAGGATTGTCTTTGAAAAGAAAACCTAGTACGAAGGTTTCTTCTTCAAAATATTTAGAGGTAAATGAAGAGATATGTGCTACTTGTGGATTAGGTAAAAATATACCATGGGCATCCCTTGGATGGTGCATGCATCAACTACTCAACTCATTCAACGAAAATTAGTAGGGGGGTTTAGTTTGAGGTGAATTCCTAAAACCTAGACTACTTCTAAGAAATGAAAAACCCTCTTCAACAAAATCATAACTTGGTAGTATCCCCGACAACAACGCAAAAATGGTGGTGAAAATTAACTCATAGAAATTAGTATGTTGTTTATTAATCCACAGTCATTTAATTATCATACCTAGGGATGTAAAATTTCAATATTTCCAGTGTTGTATGCACAATTACAGATGTTGGGAGGTATAAGGGAAAATTTTGTCACTACAATTAGGAAATACAATGCTAGAAATGAACTAGTTTATGACTAGAAATGAATACTATGGCTATCATCAAAGCATGTAAAAGACAAATCATAAATAAAGAATAAGTTGTTGTAAATCTAATCTAATCATGTAAGAAACTATAACAACAAACAAAAGGAGAGGGTTAGCAGACCACAAGTGGGCCCTGCCTTGGGTGTTAATCCCTCCTAAGGCCTGTGTCTAAAAAAATTTAACAAAACTTAGATTTTATTCAATAACATGAAGATTACAAATGGAACATACAACAAAATCTCTACCTATGGATCCTTTAATTTCCTACAACCTTAGCATTCTTTTTATATTCTTCCCTTCAGAAGAAACATGAAGAGACTTCCTCATTACTAATAGTTATAATTTGATTAAGTACAAGATCACAACCAACCAATCCAGAGATTCTCATGTATGCAACACAACTATTAAAAGGTATCCTTATACAATGACATAACTTATCAAACTAACCAATTTAAACAACCAATTATAAAATTAAATCAACTAATTCCTTGTTGGTGTTGCAGATCATAATCAAGTGATGGCATTGAATCTTCTTTGTGTTGTCTTAACTAATCCTGTAAAGACATGTGAAAACTTAGGTGAAGTGTCCATGTTTCTCAAGCTTTCCAAAATTTTGGTATTGTATATGCATGTGACCTCCCTTGGATATAGGTGCTTTTCTATGGACGAGTCCCTTTACATTGTGAATGAGCATATTTGGCTGCATGTTAGCGGATACACATAAAAATTATTTGGAAATCAAGTTTGACATTTATTTAAAGCACTATTTAATCATCACATTGCATTCAAAATAATAAATGCATCCATAATCCATAAAATAAAGTAAACTTAGTAATAATTATATTAAATAATATAAGTGCCATAAGTTCAAGATATAGTAGATATGTTTAGCGATATATGGGAAACACAAGTTCACGGGGTACATATGGATAAAAATACAATAGATGAGACATTTTAAATAATAAATAAAAGGGCTCATCAACCCCTATCTTTACAACTACTATAGACAAGAATAACACCCCAATTGATTTTTTTTCCTTTGTGCGCTTACTCAATTATACCTTCTTCTATGAAGGTAAAAAAATTGTATATAACTCCCTCTGACATGTTCTTGGTGATGTGGAGCCATCTCCTGTTCACCTTGCTCCAATGCTCCTAGTTATTGAATTTTGTCAGGAGGTGCACGGAAATTTTCTTAATGTAATCGCCATTACTTTAGAAATATCCATGGCACGCCATCCCTTTTAATAAGTGCACTCCACAAAAGTGTCTTCCACACCCACATCATCATTAAGATCAATAACAATTTCAATGCATGAGCTTCATAGGCCTGTAAGTATCCCAATTAAGGGAACATTGATGTGTACTTGCCTCCTTGCAAAATAGAAGAAGTCCTCGTGGATTATGGACATCGTAATAGATACAATTTTTTAGGTTTGCAAAAATATGATAGCTCATAAATCTGCAAGACTCCATCTTTCTCTAGGGTCTTATATCCATTGTCATCATATATGGGTTTGTCCTCCTCAATGCACAAGTTGGTCTTTTTCACTAATTTTTTGAAAATCTAATCCCTATGTGTGCTAAAATAGTGATTGTAGTCACTAACCTTATTCTTCCTTATGTGAGACTCCCAATCTAGCCCCATAATTACATCTTCTTGAATTATATTTCTGGTTTTACCTTCTTCTTTCCTCTCGTGGTTACTCTAGGTGTTCTCTTTGGTGCCATGTCAACTTCTCATGACTTATCCTTGTGGTTATCTAAAACCTCTGTGAACTCGAACTTGTGTGTCCTAGCCATGATTAATACCTAGCTCCTTGAACCCTTCTCTTCGTACACCGTGTGTCTTTTCTCAAACTTTCTACACAAGAGCTCTAATCTATCCATGAACAATTTCAGCTAGTTCAATTCTTTACTTGATTTTAATTACAAATCACACTCAATCGCTCTTCAAATCACTCTTCTAAACTCAAAAACTAAAACACACAAGGTAAGAATGAAGTCTCATGTGCCCATTTTATAGAATTTTCCAACTTTTTGCATTAATTGATCCTCACCTACCACCACACACAACTTTAATTACACTTTTCTACTTTTTTTGCACTTTTCGCTACTTTCTTCCGTGCCCAGTCATAACCTTATGGCACACCTATTACTTTACCAGCCACATACCTCCTTATGTGTGCTTCCTCGGCGAATTATCTAATCCACTATGCCTCATACCAAGTAGTTTACCATGTTGCTACCTACCTTATGTTGCACTATGTGAACATTTTCTCACATGTGGTATTCAATCTGAGAAAATTCTTATAAGCATCTTCATCTTAAGAAAATTTACCACCTTTCTTTCATGCGCATCAACCTTTCAGAGAACATCCAAAGCCCATACATTTTCATGTGCACCAATCTGCATATGAATTACATCACTAATAAATTCTTCTTTCTAATCCACCCCACACTATAAGTATGTGTTGTCCTTTCGCACATGAATCCAATAAATAATAATTAGTTCCTTGTGTGCAAACACACTTATAATAACAAAACACTAAATTAAATTTACAAAGCATAAAAAAATGAAGGGAAACACATATAAAGGGAACTCTAATCTAACCTGCAATACTACCTTATTAAAAACCAGAAGTCTTATTTATCGTAGGGTTTCAACCTACTCCTATCAAGTAACCTAGAAATAAGGTGTCATCCAACTCCCGTAGCTAATAAGTGCCCAACTCAACTATCTTATTTACTACAAAGGGTCCCAACTAATACACTTTCAATTTTCTTTTGTAGCTCACAAACTTAGAGTCATAAAGAAGAACCATCTACCCAACATCAAATTTATTGTTCCGAATGTGTCTATCATGTCGGGTTGTAATTCCTTCTTAGTCTTCTCACTCCAACGTGCAATGATGTGTCTCTCATCTAATTGCATCAATTTATCAATGTGCTCTTCCATCATCCAAACCACTGTGTGTGCAATACATGTATGGTAACATGAATTCCATTGGTAATACAACTTCTGTGACAAACAGCAATTAAAAAGGCATGACCTTGTTCAATGTTTTGTAAGTAGTAATATAAGCCCAAAGTACAATAAATATTTTATCATCCTAATCTTTCCTTCCAACATCACAATTTTTTGTTAATGTATGTCCCAAAATCTTGTTAAAAGATTCAGAAGTATCATTATCATGTGGGTGATAAGGAATAGTATTATGGTGTATCACCATAAACTCTGCCAACAAAATTCTGATAGTCTCATTAAGAAAATCAATTACCCTATCACTCGTCAAGATTAATGACATCCATACCTACTGATAATGTTATTCCATAAGAACCTTTTTGGTGTAGCTATTTTACAATCCTTTGTAGGTGTTGCTTCTACCCATCGAGTCAGATAATTTGTACAAGTAATAATATAATGGGTGTCAGTCCATACGCACAAGTGGTGAAATAGGACCTACAAAGTTAATATCCCACTTTTGAAACAAATTGGTACTTGTAATAGGCCTCAAATGCATATCATCCCTATGACTAGGATTCCCAAGGTGATGAGAATGGTCACATGCCTTGACATACTCCTTGGTATCCTTAAAAAAAATTTCCCATCAAATTCCAGCCATTAGAATATTTTGCATTATAACATCACTTACATAATGTACACTAGTAATCCCACCATGAGATTCCTCCATAATGGCTTCAAGCTCATGTTCTATCACACAACAATGAAATAATTCATCATGACCTAGTTTCTACAAATCTCCACCAATCAACTGATAAGGCACTACGCATATAGCCATATGTTTCTTTTCCAAATTCTTCATCCCTTCAGGCACCATACAATTGTACAAAAATACTGTTATATCCCTTAAATCATCAGGCACATGGTTTAATATGAAAATTTATACATCAGGAATTGTATCCTTAATGCTTTACACATCCTTTCTAGAATTGATTCTTGACAAATGATTTGGCCCTGAATTACTCTTACCAGGATTCAATACCACTATAAAGTCATGCTCTTAAAATGTAGTATCCATCTACATATGTGCCCTTGCAAAAAGGCTTCTTGACTAAGTACTTATGCACCATATGATATGTATAGAAGATGAACATAGTTTCCAACAAGTACCGACAGAACTTGTGTAGTGTGTAGATCATAGAAAAAACCTTGTGCTTAGTAGTTATATATTTTTTCTCTGTGGGGTTCAAATTCCTTCTTGTAAAACAAATAGGATGATCCACAATACCGTCTCTAAGCTATGCCAATACTACTCCTATTGACATGTTGGAGGCATCAACATGTACATGAAATGGTTTAGTCCATAAAAGAAAGCACAAAATTGGCACAATGGTAAGTCTCTCCTTCAATGTCTCAAATGTCTATTTTTGTGCCTCACCCCAATGGAACTTTCCCAATAGAATTTTCTCTTTCGACGTAGAGATAATTCTAAGGATTCGTGCGGATCAAGAAATTCTTATGAGATATCTACCTTCTAAAAGGATTCAACAAGCTTCAAAAAAACCACCGCACATCTTGTTGTGATGAATGTCATAATATAGCTCGATAACAATGTATTGAAATACTCGCCATACTCCCTTACATTGTTAGGTAATCCCTATTTAATATCCTTATGCATATTGATTCTATTTTGTTCAAACTAAGGACTATGAAACTTGGCCAAAAATACATCATGCCACACATTATAGTCCACCATAGTCTGATGCAGGTCATACTTCCTATACAAGTTATGTGCGCACCCTTGAAGAGTAGTAGAAAAATGAATTTCCTTACGATCCAAAATAGTAATTAATTTCACACGCAATAGAAATTCACACTTTTGCACATGTTTTGATGCATCCTCAACACCCTATACTATGACAAGTGGAGATATATCTCATAATACACTTGAGGTGGATGAAAAGGGGAAGAGGTTGATTGGGTGGCTTTGGTCGATTTAGAACTTGTGCTCCTAATCAATAACTAGAACCTCCACTTTATTTCATCCTCTGCCTCTCTTGATCCGTCTCGACTCACTTGATCTTGATCCTTTGGATCCCCCTGATCCACCTGATCCTCCAACCGCATGTACTAAACTAATCGATGTGCTCGCTTCTGTCCCAACTGTAGTACTAAACTGAAATCCAATAGTTTGTAAAGTTGTATTACTTCTAGAATTACTCACAATCTTCTGTGCACCAACGTTCAAACCAGATGTCATACCTGAAAACAATCCTCCAACCAAACTCCCAAAGAATGACATGTACTTTGTGCTACCATGGATGATGTTTGATGTACCTCTGAATTTACTTAAAAATGATACCTACCTGTCGCTACTTTCTCACCAACACTAGCTTACTTCTCAATGACTAATTCAAGATCTAGGACACCATGCATAAGGGATAGGTCATCAGGTGTGTGCCTTTGGTCCTCAATATTTCCTCTTCTGATGCACTCTCATCTAGATCTCAAGGGGTTTCTCTAATACGCTTACCTAAGTGTGGGAGTTCTTGATGCTATGGATCCATTTCTTCCATGTGAGATTAAAATTCCTCATGATTCGTCATCCTCCTCAACTCCATAGAGTCCTCAACATCAAACTTCCTCACCAATTCCCTCTCTCTCACTTCATTATACTTGAGATGCCTTTCCTTTCTTTCCCTTTCTATTTTCAGGTCTGTCATCTTTCACCACACCTATTCTTACCCCTGAGCACAGTGGGATTTTAGCTAGCCATAGGACGTTTCTCTAAATTTAATGTCACCGTCAAGATCTTAATTACCAAAGGAATAACACACAAATAAGATTCTTTGATTTCATGCAAGAACTCAAACTTAGCAACATCCAGATAAGAATAAGTAGAAATAGTGTAATCCAAATTATAATTCCATACAACACCATTCCAAATATTATCTACAATGTGAGTCCAAGATTCATAAGTATCAAATAAGGTATGGTAATTTTCTTATGTTCAAACCCTTGCTCCGTGTCCTTGGCTCTTCTTTGATGCGTAAGATAACAACCACTCGTATAATTCTATTGGAAAAAGGCTAAAAACATCTCGTAGAGCTCATGATGAAGATGATATTCCACCCACTTACGTGTATTAAAATAAAATCCATAACTATATCTACATGCCAACTGATCATGTTCATCATCAACCAAAATCTCAATGTTCTCTAAATTTAATCGATACACCATCTGCATGAAACATCCTTGTAAACATTTTGAAAAGAGGTCCCAAAGAATTTGAACCAAAATTTAGTCACTTATTTCCACCTTAACTTCCTAGGCATGCTAGTACTTCATCCAGACATATCTTGACACTAATCTAAAGCATGCTAGCTACCAGGTTCCTTTTGAAAGGAAAGATCAAAAGATTTTTCCAAGACACGATCTCATAGCACACAACATTAGATTTACAAAATATAAGATCTAAAATAACATATATGGAAATCCATCATAATCCATAATGCTCAATGCATTACAATACAATGACTTTAAATAATCAATAAGAAATATGTACATATAGGAGGAGGGAAGTGCAACTACTACCTAAATAATTGGTCAAGAACTCCTACTAACCGATACTAGTAGTTAATTTAACTCCAGAAGACTAGTAAGCTAACTCCACATAACTTAGAAACTAACTCAACACAACTAGTAAGCTAACCACACACAACTAGTACACCTAAGAAATCCAACCCAACAAGTGTAGCGCTTTACACAAGTGTAATAATTATCCTAATAAATGAATAAAAGGATAAATAATAACAGACACTAACACCCTCCCATAAGCATAGCTTAGGTGGGTGAAAAATAAGGTGGGTCCCGACAACATGGCCCGATGACATACCCACGTATAATAACTAAGAAAATTGGATGCCGAAAGGTACCCAAAAAGTAATAACAAAGTAGAGAGAGAAAAATCCTGCTACAAGATATCCTAAGAAACTTGGCTCCAAAACTCGTACAATGCTAAAGAATCTTGGTGCGTACTGTGGTCTGAATCCACTGCTTGATTATAGAACTCAAAAACAACTGACACTGGGCTTCACCAGAATATCTCCATGCAAGGAGACTATCAATGGAGTGATGTCAAAAGTGTAAAAACAAACCAAACATAATTTGATCAACTGTTACAAATAGGTGTGCCACGATCTAAGAACAACCAAGGAAATAAGGCAAGGACACGAGAGTGAAATAAATAGGAGTACCATGATCTAAGAATAGCCAAGGTAACAAGGCAAGGATAAAAAAATCCAAAGAAGCAGTATTAACACGTAACAAGGAAAGGACACAAAACCCAAAGAATCAATATCAACACCACACCCTCCCATACTATTGAATGGGTAGAGTGACACCACAAATCTATATGAGTTGCCAAAATCAACTTCTCGAACACTGAAAAATTAACACTGGGTTTCACTGAATAGCTCCCCGCAAGAGAGAGATCAACATGCCAAAAAAAGTGTCAAAAACACATATCCAAAATATCTCAACAAATAAGAGAGATATAAATGCATACACCCATAGATACAAGAATGCAACACCCAAAAGTTTAGGATGTCAAGCTCAATCGAAATTGTGTCCACAAGTGATTACAACACCCTCCCAAATTTGACACTTTATAATTGAGTACATGTAAATATTACAATGAGTAAAAGTACCTTTTACATTTGAAATATTTTTATAAAAATTTCACTAATGCATAGATCTCAAAACGATACACAATTTCAAAAAAAGATCACCTTAATTTGAGCTACGGATCAAAAGTTATGAGCTCTAGAAGGTTTTGCTATTAAAATAATATTTTAATGCTGATGTTTTTAAAAAGGTACACGTGACACCAAAATTTCCAAAGGGTAAAATAGTGCATCCACATGATACAAGATTGAGACCAAAGGATAAAATCTGCACCCAAAACCTAATTTCTAGAGGGTAAATCATTGCATCAGGGAGGGTACATGTTTATATCCAATTAATAAAAGAATACACCCAGAGGGTACAAATCTGTGTCCAATGGATAAAAGATCGCATCCAAAACAAAAATATCCAAAGGATAAAATAATGCATCCAGAAGGTATACATTTATATCCAATGGATAAAATATTGCACCGAGAGGGTACAAATATGCATCCAATGGATAAAAGACTACATCCAAAACAAAAATATCCAGAGGGTAAAAGAATGCATCCGGAAGGTACACGTTTATATCCAATGGATAAAATAATGCATCGAGAGTGTATAGATCTACATCCATAGTGGATAAAAGACTACATCCAAAACAAAAATATTTAGAGGGTAAAAGAATGCATCGGGGAGGTACATGCTTATATCCAATGGATAAAAGAATGCATTGATAGGGTACTGATATGCGTCTAGTGCATAAAATACTACATCCAAAATAGAAATATTGAGAGGGTAAAAGAATGCATCTAGAAGGTACACACTTATATCCAATGGATAAAAGAATGCACCTAGAGGGTACAAATCGCATCCAAAGTGGATAAATGTACTACATTCAAAATAGAAATATCCATAGGGTGAAAGAATGCATTTGGAAGGTACACGCTATAACCAATGGATAACAGATCGTGTTCATATTTGACTGTATCAAAACATGGTCAAGTTTACATTTAATTCTAGGGTTTTGGCACCTTCCAAATCCAAAGACACACTCCATTTTGCATAAAAATGTATGTTGCAAAAAAATTCTAACAAATTTGAATACATGAAAATTATAAACCCTTGCTTGTAAAGAAAAACTTAGAGATGGATGTCTACATCATCTATTGCATGATACAATAAAAGGAGAGATAAGAATATTTTTCCAAGATGCGATCTCGGATGATAAGAGCACGCCACATTATATTTACAAAATATAAGAGCTAAAATACCATAGATGGAAATCCATCATTATCCATAATGCTCAATACATTACAATACAATGACTTGAATTACTCAATAATAAATATGTACATATAAGAGGAGAGAAGTGAAACTACTACCTAAATCATTGGTTAAGAACTCCCATTAACCGATCACCGGTAGTTAAGTAAACTATAGAAGACTAGTAAGCTAACTCCACACAACTAGTACACCTAAGGAAGCTAACTCAAAAGTGTAGGGCTAACACAAGTATAAGAATTATCCTAATAAATAAATAAAAGGATAAATAATAACCTACACTAACACCTTTTTTACCGTCTTGTCAAGATGTTAACATGCATATTTATAATAATTAATAATAAATCATGTAATTAAGTGCAAACCATTACATAAATCAAACCATAAACCAGAGAGCATAATAGATTAGATAAGGATTAAGATTTGATGTACCATACGATTACCATGATGAATACATTAATAACCAATATCTAACCATAATTATCTATTGTATTAAGTCATATTAAAGCAAATTTAATTACATATATAACCTTAGGTGTTGACTATGCTTGCAGAACTAGATCAAAACCATACTCACACATACATAACATAGATCATAAAAACATCAACCAAATCATCCAAACCTATGAAGATCAACTATTATCTATAGGGGTGGGTACTTTCCCTTCACCACCCATGCATTTTCAAAATAGGTGACATGCCCAAAATAGCCATGTGCTAATAGCTGCATGCTTTTAAAAAATGATAATAATAGATTAATCTATAAATAAAATATACTTTAATCCTATTATTAGAGAAGTCCATGCATGAAATTTTGACCTCCACGTTAATCCCAAAATAGCTCTTTCTTAGTCTGTGAAGTCTTCTTGCTTTTATCTTTATTTGGGACCACACTCCAATTGTTTTTCCTTTTTTATCCTATAACATGAAAAATCAGATAATCTTTGAACTTATCTATTACGGGCATGAGATTTTCATGTGCCACTTCATCGACCCTTGTGCGTGTCTACACACCCATCTCGTACCTCATTTTCAAACATGCTAAAAGAATAAGTAAATTTATCCATATGCACAATATTACCCTACACTAATTACATTATCGTCCTCAAAGAATGGTGTTTCACACTTATCTATCCAAATAATAAAAGAATAAAGAATGCATTTTATGAACAACTAATAATACATAGAATGAAATATTTTCCCATGAACGTTATTCCTTAGTTGGGTGTAGGAGTTCAAGGTACTCTTTAAAAATGTTTGCTTCTAATTTGGTCCACTGCAAGCCCCTTATTCACCTTATCCGGAACTTTACCAAGTTATTTCTCCATTTTCTTGAGAGTCATATCCCGACCCTTGTGCTTTAGTTCTCATATGATCTGTAAACTACCTACTTTGAACATTGTTCAAAAAATCACAATTATACTGATGTTCTACTTTAAAATAGAAAATGAAAGTTGAGCTAGTGATTGAATTGTTTATGCCTTAGAACTATAATTTGCAAAGATAAATTAACACACACATACGCCAAGGATTTTTATCCTAGAAACCTCCAAAGGAGGAAAACTAGTCAGGAAGGGAAAACAACTCTTTCTTCCCTTTTTACTTTATTGGCCAATTCAAATTATAAGAGATATAGACTTTACAATAAGTGAGAAAGGAAATTGACAATGTCTCACACTTCCTCCCAACTACTTGCTACTCTCTGTTCTCAAACTCTTTCTTCTAAAACTCAAATTCCAACACTTAGAACTCTTGCACTTACTCCCATGAAGTCTCTTACTTTTGATGATCAAAACTCTCCTTCCTACATGTATTTATAGCCTTTCTCATGTCCTCCCATGCATTGGAGGATGGGAAAGGTCATGGAGGAGAAGAGACACGACAAAATTTCCAATTCTGGGACTATTCATTTCAAATTTTATTTTCTATTCAAATTGGGGGCCACCGCACTGGTTCAAATCAAGATAACTAGACCACTTCCTGGCTAGGTATTAGTTACAGGATTTCCTGGATTGGGTGGTGGTTCTCGTAACCACCACTATACACAAAGTGGTGGTCTTGTTATAATGCAAAAAAAACCTTTATTTATTCATTTTCCTTTCTTTGTTGCTCACTGATATGATGAAGTAGAGTTATTTTGGATCCATATGGATCACACCTCCCCTACTTAGGAGGATTTTGGTCCCATAAAATCTTATTGGGGGACTAGATGAGGAAATAATTCCCTCACTTACTCCTTCAAGTACCATCGGGCCTGCCTTGGTGTCTTTCCTTTCAGCCTAACCTCGCCAAAACTCCCGTGGACCTCTCCTAGTCTCTCGGCCTTTTCTTTTGTAGCACTACATCCTCCTCCAATTTGCCTCACAATTCCAAGATGCAATCCTTCATGGAAGGTAATAATGTAATCCTTTATCTTCATCTAGCGTGGATGTCTCATACAAGTGCAAGTTCTCATAGTTTAATACTGAGTACATCCTCATAAATGATAAAAAAATCAAGTCGAAAGCATTTTCTCCAACCTTCTCCAATATGGTGAAGGTTTCATATCGTATTGGCTTGAGGTTTTGTGCTTGACCTAGTAGTATCTTGTTACTCAAGTAAATCCAAACTCTATCTCCAACATGAAGCTTATGTTCCCTCCTATGTTGATCGTGTCTAGCCTTGTACTTGGCTTGAGATTTCTCTAACTGTTCTTTAACTTTGAGATGGATTTTCCATATCCTCTCAATGAATATGTTTTCTCTAGTCACCTTTGTGTCTAGTGTCTCCTCCTCATCCTGCTTCCCAACTTTTATATCCAGTGGAGTTTTAGGTAGATATCCCAAGCATGCTTGAAATGGTGACTTCATAGTGGATGTGTGTACTTCCCGGTTATAGGAATGTTGAATGTAGGATAAGGACTCATCCCAAGTCCTTGGGTATTTACTATTATACCCTCTGATCAACTATACCAAAGTCATGTTCACCACCTTTATCTATCCATCTGTCTGTGGATGGAAATTTGTGCTCCTTTGTAACCTGGTATCCATCTTGTCCCACAAAGTAGTCCAAAACTTCCCCAAGAACCTAGAATCCTGTAGAAACAATAGAATTTAGAAACCAAAATGTACCCATACATTAGTAAATAAAATATTTGTTGATTCATGTGATTTTATTGTCTTTTTACATTCCATAAGAATACACATCTTACTAAATCTATCAACAACAACATAGGGATAGTCATGACCATGTTCAGACATAGGTAATCCTCCCGTAAAGTCCATAGAAATGTCCTCCCAAGGATGAGTAGAGTGTATTTGACAAAGGCATGTATAAAACCCTCCTACCTAGTCTTAGGCTTGTTGGTATAACAAATTTTACATCCACATATAAATTTTGATACTTCTTCTTGCATATTAGGCCAATACACATACCTTTGAAAGTAGGCTAGGGTCTTATCAACACCAAAATGTCATGCTACTTTCTAGGTATGTGCTTCCCTCATCAATAGAAGTCGTTCTTATTTAGGCACACATGAATTTCCCCATCGGTATATCATCCCTTCCTTAAGATAACAATATTCAATCCCCATCCTTTCATCCCCTTAGGACTCACAACTGCTAAAATGTCACCCCAAAGTATATGTCCTAGGCATATGCCTCTCCATAAGCTTCCTTTGTGAAGGGATCGATTTGAGAGATAATTTCCAAGAAGAATATTTTGTCCTATGTAAGTGACCTATACAACATGTCTTCCACCAATTTTTTACTACCCTTCTCGTATTTGATCACTAGATGGAACTGTTGAAGGAATCCCATCCATTTGTAGTGTTTTTCCTACTACAATTTAGATTTTGCTTGCAAATACTAAAGAGGTTTGTGGTCAGTGTGCATAATAGTTTCTTTACCCAAAAAATAATGCTTCCATTTTTTAATTACTGAACTAATGCATGCATTTCCTTATCATATACCGATATCCTTTAAATGTTGAAGTAAAAGTTTCACAATGATAGCATATGAGTTTACCTCCCTGAAGCAACATTGTGCCCATAGCATAATCATTGGCATTTGTCTCTACTTCAAAGGGTTATTAAAAATTAGGAAGAGAAAGTATTGGAGCATGAATAATCTTGTATTTCAATAACTCAAAGGATTTATCTCTTTCTTTACCCCATTTAAAACCCTTACTCTTTTGGCCATTGTGTGTAGAGGTGTTGCGGTTGCGGAGAATCTTGGAATGAACTTCTGCATTTAATGTACTAATCCCACAAAACTCCTAGTCTATGTGGCCCTCGTTGGTGTTGGCTATTTAGTAATGTCTTCCACCTTATTTGGATATACTCATAGTTGTCCTCCTTTAACCATGTGCCCAAGATAGACAAGTGACTGTTTGGAAAAATCACATTTCTTCATATTGCAAAGCAGTTGTTTCTCCTATAGAACTCACAAGACTTGTTGCAAATGAGTTATATGTTCCTCCCATGTGGCACTAAAAAGAAAGATATCATCCAAATACATAATGACAAATGAATCTATAAAATCCCACAATACATCATTCATCAATATCATTAATGTAGTGGGTGCATTGCATAAACCAAATGGAAGTACTAACCACTCATACAAACCCTTTTTTGTCTTAAAGGAAATCTTCCATATATCCTCCTCCTTCATTTTGACTTGGTGATAACCTGACTTGAGATCCAACTTCATGAAGAATTTGGCATGCTGAAGCTAGTCCAAGAGATCATCTATGCGGGGGAGTGGATATTTGTTATTTATGGTGATCTTGTTCAAAGCGTAGTAGTTGATGCACATTATCCAAGAACCATCCTTCTTTGACACCATCAAAATATGCAAACTACATGGTGATATTACCATACATATCACATCATGGTCTAGTAGTTCTTAGAGTTTTTTCTTTAATTTAGTACTCTCAAACAAGGATTGCCTATACAACCCGATGTTTGGTAGAGGGACTCGCAAAAATGAATATCATTCTCTACTTCTCATTTTGGTGGTAACCCATTGGGATCCTAAAAAATCCTAAAATTACTAAATAATACTATCAAAATCCTATTTTCCTTGGTTATAAATCTTCAAAACTTCTACCCCATCTTGTTTATCCTTTAATAAAAGTAAAAAAACCTGATTATGATTTGCTGAATAAGTCATTTTTATTTGTTTAGCACTCACCATAAGTAACTCTTGTCTTACTCTGGTGTTCCCGGATGTCGTATTCGATCCCATCCTTGACCAATATGTATTGGTTCTCCTTCTCATGAATATAACATCCCCGATATATAAGGAATCCCGAAAACAACGTCAAATGCATCAAGTGGAATAACACTAGCCTCAATACATCAATAAACTAGGAATTTATCCCAAACTTGACCTTACATCTTTTTTTACCTGAATTTCAACACCCTTATTCACCAAACCTAAAGGATAAGGGTGTGGATGCTCGTAATTCTCAAGACCAAGCTTCTTTAAAACTTCTTCAAAAATCAAGTTAGACTGAGAACCAATATCAACCAAAGCATTTACCTTAGTTCTCTTGATCTAGATTTTGATCTGGAATAGTCTACTTATCTCCTCTTCCTAGCTATCCATGTTGGTGGTTGTGTATCCAAGCCTCTCGTCTACATCAAATACATTTTTGATTTCCACCTCCCCTTCTATCTTTACAGTTGTCATGGATTTCTTTGAGTCCTTGGTTTGGTTATTTAGATGTAACCCCGGATGCAAATTCCAACATGTAGCGTTAGTATGACCATTGATATAACAATTCTTGTAAAAATTCTTGGGATATTTACAAGTATTTAAAGTAGCATCAACTTTTTTACCTTTCCCTTTCCACTTACCTTTGTTACTTGTTTTCCCATGTTCTTTCTTCTGCTGATTTGTCAACTACTTTTCCTTTGGCTTTGCTTCTCCTTTATTCTTTTCATCATCTATATAGTATGCCTACACACACACCTCGTTGAGATCTTTGGGCTTCGTGGAGATGAATTTTCTTCAAAGGTGAGTGTGAAGTCCTCCCAAGTACTTATTTAGAATATCCTCATCCTCCAAGTCCATATTAAACAACATGGCATGCCTCTGAAAATACGTAGTATAGTCCTACACAATTTGACCACTACCTTGTCTAAAATACTTTGATTTAATCATTTGGTCAGCCTCTTGTGGCCAATAGGATAGAAGTTAGCTCTAAGTAATTCTTTAAATTATTGCCAAGATTTCAGAATATGGTGTTTCTTATTTTTACAAGTGGCTAGATGGGTTTCCCACACAAACCAAAGTGTGTCCCTCCATCTTGAGATGTGTAAAGGTGATCATTTTTTCCTTAGTGACAATATGGATGCTAAAGTAGACTTAAAATTGTTTTAACCATTTATCAAGCAATTATACATCTACTTGTCCTTCAAATATTTTAATTTCAACTTTCATCTCAAATTTAAAAGGAGCATGATCATATTGTACCTTATCTATTTCCATCAAAGTCTCTTCGTCATGCTCTCCCTCATATTCTTCCTCATTATGGCTCCTACCTATGCCAAATTTTTTAGCTAAGCCTCAAACCATTAATTCCATGGAGTCTTGCTTAACAAAAGCCGTATTTTGTAAATCTACAAGTTCTTCTTATCTTCTAAATATCCTATCCATCATGGTCACCAACATCTCGATTCTACTGGACCAAGTTCTCGCCTCCATTTGTCCCTAAATACTTTGTTTCCACTTCCTTGTAGAAATATTTGGATTATAAGGTAAAGCATCTTCACCTTAGAATCTTGTCACTATCATACAAATCCAATAATGAATACCACATTCATAGATACTTGTTAGCCTCGATACCAAAATGATCATCAAACTATCTACTTTAGAAATCATTCACAAAATCACAATTATATTGTTGTTTTACTTTAAAATATAAAATGAAAGTTGAGCTAGTGATTGAATTGTTTATTCCTTAGAACTAGAATCAGAAAGAGAAATTAACACACACATACACTAAGTATTTTTATCATGTTAGGAAATATATCTTAGTGCTCCATTTATATGTATGGGTGAATAATAATTACATGTGTAATTATTATTATGGTAAATTAGTTAAAGTACATTTACCATGTAAATGTAAATAGTAAATGTAAAATGTGGTTAGTATGTGGTAAGTTAGTAAGTTAGAATAATAAAACAATTAGTATTTTTTTATTATTATATTGGTGAGAGGTTGAAACCATACGGGTGTATGGTTGTATATGCAAACAAAGGTTGTTGTGAGGATTGTTATTATACATCTCCTATATAATGGAGTGTAATGAAATAGTGAATCAATAAAAAATGAGTGTGAGAATAATATAGTGTTGCTGATTTTAATTATTGTTTGTGTAGCTATTTCATGTAATTTTTGTATTAGATCAAAGTAATTTTCACATATCCTTGAAACCTCCAAAGGATGAAAAACAACTGGGAAGGGAAAATAACTCTTTATTCCCTTTTCGCTTTATTGGCCAATTCAAATTATAAGAGATACAAAATTTACAATAAGTGAGAAAGGAAATTGACAATGTCTCACACTTCCTCCCAACTACTTGACTGCTTTGTTCTCAAACTCTTTCTTCTACAAACTCAAATTCCAGCACTTAGAACTCTTGCACTTACTCCCATGAAGTCTTTTACTTGATGATAAAAACTCTCCTTCCGCATGTATTTATAGCCTTTCTAATATCCTCCCATGCATTGGAGGATGGGAAAGGTCGTGGAAGAGAAGAGATAAAAACAACCTTTCCAAACTGCGGGACTATTTGTTTTGAATTTTATTTTAATCAAAGTAATAGGACCAGTAGCTCGGTGCATACCGATGGTCACAAGGTTACACCATAGCTAGGCGGAGATTACAAGATCACCGCCTAGGTTGGGAAGTGGTTACAAGATTATCACCCAGTGTTTGGTGGTAGTTTTGTAACTACCACTCTACATAGAGTGGCAATTTTGTTGTAATGAAAACAAACCTTCATTTCTTCATTTTCCTTCTTTATTTCTAGTTAATCGATGAAATAGAGTTATTTTGTATCCCTATAGATCATCATACTACACCATCCAATCTTGAAACCATGACATCCATGAAATCCATCTTGTGTGCTATTAACGTACCTAGCTCCTTGATGTGTTCTTCTTAGGGATCCCTGGCCGCCTTAAGCGCATCACGCTTCTTTTCCACTACTACAAGTATCTCTTCTCTTCCCAAGGACTTATCCTTCTTGGCTATTATAACCTCATTATCCTCCTACAATGTATATGCCTTCAAAATCTTCTCTGGATCCTCTCATTTTTCTAGCACCCATACTACATTCTTTAATTCATCCATCAATGTCTATAACAAGGCATCATACACTCTAATCTGATGTGCAATAGTCTTCTCAGTCTTCTCTTTTTCTTTAACTCGACTCTCTGTGCTTGATTCCATTACACATGTTCCTTCCTTAAATAGTAAGTTCACTTTGAGCACTAGAGATAATACATTATGGAAGGAAATACGCCACTGACATGTTCTTCGTCTATGGTGTTTCTCCATAATACCTTCTCCTATTTATTATGTCATTTGGAGGAAAGTATTGGCCTTTTTCTCTACTCTATCCCTCTCTTTTGTCAAGTGCTACATTTCTTCTTCTTTATTCTCTTTATCTTCTAATAATTTCCCAAGGGTGGCCCCCTTATCCAAATTTCTCCTTTCCACATCGACGTCATTTTGGTGAGTGCATTCTATTTTTTTCATCTAAAAATTATGTGGGCTTCACCGTTACATGGGTTGTTGTAGGTGAATTCTTTAGTTGGTACCTTATGCAAGCTTCCTCTTTGATGTCGAACACGGAGTTCGTCCATGTGCATTTTCATGCTCTAGGAAATCTTCTTTCTAGTGCACATATTCACACCCTTGGGATCGATAACTCCTATCCATATAATTTCTCATACTCTAGGGTGCCATGAAATCTTGCATGGATGATATTAGAGGGATCATTGACATATCCCATGTCGGGAATCTTTATCACTTCTTCTATCTCCTTCATTTATAACCACTTACCCTTGGGGATACGTGTTCTTTCTCTTGTATCATCTGAAGTACCCCCATGGTCATTTGATCATTCCTGTGCACTCTGATCTTTTTCTTCATTTCCCCTAGTGGCACCTTACTCCTCGTGCTCATTGTGCACACTTGTATCATACAAAGTTTATTCTTGTCTAAGATCTTCCCTTCCTTCCACATTAATCATTTGTGGAGACCCTGTATTGTGAACTTTTTTTTATTTCTCTTCTTAACTATCATCCCTAGGCACATACTTTCACCTTTTAGTTTTTTTCTTCTATGGGATTGGTTTTATGTGTGATATCCTTTGTGACCTCCTTAGCATCTTAGAGGGTCCCATGCTGAAAGGTGCATTGTGTCCTAGATTTTCCCCTTAATTTCCTTCTAACTTACTGCTCAACTGCACCGCTACCATCCTTCTCTTTCTTTGTATATTCTATTTCAGTATCAGTCCTCACCTCCTTTTCTTCTTGATGTGGGGGCTCTCTTCATGCAGCCTCTTAATTCCTACAGTTGGTTGTTTCCTAGTGTCATGATTCAGTGTGCCCTCATCCATCATCTCCTCCTTCTCACTTATTTCCACCAAATGCATACCACGCTCACACTTCATCTAGATAGATCTTGACACTCACGAAGTGCACCGGTTATGAGGTCCCTCATTTGTATTGTCTTTTCAAGATGTTAACATACATATTTATAATAACTAATAATAGATCATGTAATTAAGTGAAAACCATTACATAAATCAAACCATAAACTAGAGAGCATAATAGATCGATAAGGACTAAGATCATTTATACCATATGATAACCATGATCCAATATATCAATAACCAATATCCAACCATAATTATCCATTGTATTAAGTCATCATAGAGAAAATCTGATTACATAGATAACCTTAGGCATTGGACTATGTGTAGTCACTAGATCACAATCATATTCATGCATTCATAACATAGATCATCAAACATCACCTGGTTGTCAAAAATATGAAGATCAACTACTATATATAGGGCTAGGGACTTTTCCTTTACATCACCCATACATTCTTAAAATAGGTCACATGCCCAAAATAGCCATGCGTTAACAACCGCATGCTTTTACAAAAAGGCTAATAATAGATTATCTATAAATAAACTCTAATTTAATCTTATTATTATAGCATTCCATGCATGACCTTTTGATCTTTGCATTAATTCCAAAATATTTCTTTTCTTAGCCATGAAGTCTTCTTGTTTTTTATCTTTAATTGTGTACTTGCACTCCAATCGCTTTTCCTATTTTTAGCCCATAACATGCAAAATCAGCTAAGTCTTGAAAATTTTTATTACAACTACAAATGTTAACTGTGTGCCACTTCACTAACCCTTGTGCACATCTATGTGATCCTCTCACGCATTTCATTGTAAAATGAGATTAGAGAATACTTAGTCAATTTCTTCATCCCAACATAACGCCTCTCTATTCCTTTATTAGGTTGAGGTGTATTTGAATGAAAAGCGTACGATAGGTTGGTAGTAGGAAAAAGGAACTCAAAATTAGAGCCAAAATGCTCAATAATATTTTTAATGTAATTTTTTTAGGAAATAAAGGATTCTTGCAAGTAAAAATATACCTAGTTGTTTAATGGTGACATTAAGAATGAATGGTAAAATTTTATGAATGAATATTAATTGTTTGTGATGTGTTTGAATGACACTACATGGGTAGATGTCTATGTAGGATTATGAAGGGTAGGAAATAAGGTTAAATATGATATAAAGTTGTTGAAGACATGATTATGCCTGGGGTCAAATATTGTTTCAAACTAGGTAAGTGTGAGAGGATAATTTGAATGAGAAAACTATTTGGTGTGTGTAAGTGAGTGAAAACTTGTGTGAAGGGTTTAACTTGAGAATTCTAAATATGTGCCATGTTAAGGGTTGGTAAATGATCAAAGTTTTTACATGTGATTGATTGAAAGTGTCTCAAGTGTGTATACAATTCTATAGTGTTTGAATGATTTTTAGTGAAATATAACCTATATCATAGAAGAAGAACTATGATTAAGTCTCTATAAGACATTAGGTAGTTTTAAGTCATTAACGATCCTTTTAGAGTTTAAATAGAGTATAAAGAAATAATAAACTTCTCTCGGTGGAAACACCCTATTTTAGGAACTTTGAAAAAAGGAAACTAAAAATCCTAAGGGGAAAACCATTAAAATATCATAATAAGTTATCCATCAGAAGGATTAATGTGTGTATAATATGATTTAGAGGAGTAGAAATAATAAAGAGGAATTTCTTTAAGGCAAAACTTGAATACTCATTTTTTACTATGATTACCCAATTTGAGGGCTTAGATGGTACATGTTTAGATTAAATTCATGTTATTGAGACATGTAGAGACATTGAAAAAGTTAGGAAGAGGGAGATAAATATACAAAGAGTCATGATATCCACTGTATGAGTTAGAGTATTGAGAGTTAGAAGGAGAGAAATGAATTATACAAGTAAACTTGTGATAATCATGACCAAATGTTAAATGTCTGAGCCTTACGAAGAAATGTATGAGGAAGTTTTTGTCAATCATAATTGGAATGTTAGCATGAGTTTGAATTGAGTGGAAATAATTTTGGGTACCATAAATTTGAAGATATTATGATTGTTATGTTATAGTGACAATGAAAAGGCTTGAGAAGAACAAGAAAACTTTTGTTATAGAGAATGCCATGAAGACAGATAGTTGAGGGAATTGCATTAGTGATCAAGATAAGTGCAAGGATAGTAATGGCATGAGTTTTTAGATAATTTAAGGAACTTATCCAAATACATAGGAAAGGAGGATCAAAATAGGTTTGAGGATAGTGTAGTGTCGGGAGAGAGCGAGACAAATCTTAAGCAACCAAACTTGAGAACTTAAACCTATTAATGATAAAAGGGTGATGGATCATGAGGAAGAACTTGAAAGATGTGGATAGAAGTGGTACTAAGATATTCAATGATTGAAATTAGTTGTCAAACTATAAAACCCTAATAAGGGAGCTAAAACCCTAAGGAGACTTAATTGAGAATAGTCAAAAGGAGAAGTTTGAGTTGGGAGAGTTGCATTATGAAATAGAATATGAAAATTGGCATGAAGCAAGAAATATTAAAAGGGTATTGGATAAATTAAACACTTCGCATGAAAGTTAGCAAATTATTTTAGACTACAAGCTTTGTATTCTTAGAGGGCTAGAAAATAAGCTTAATGGAAATCAATAGGAAGGGAATAAAAATGCACGGGCTTAAATTGTGTCTTGAAACTTTATAAATAATATTAATAAGAAAAAAGGGTACCTAAAGAATTTGAAAATGAAGGATAAGTCTCTAGAAATTGTTATTTTTATAAAAATGTCTCTTTGAAGGGCTTCAAGCGATTTTTAAAGGTCTAAAATAATATTGGGATAAATGAAGGTATGAAACTTCTCTAAGTTACTAAATAAGGTTGTTCGATTGATTTTAGTACGTTGAAGGAAATTGTTTCTTTAGTTCAATTATGAAGACATTTTTAAGGTATGGAAGCAAAATTAGGCTTCTTGAGATAGTGTACATTTTATATGTTTTGGTGATTTTTCAAGGTGATAATACTATTGTTGGTTGTTATGTTGAATTTTTCATCCCTTTGCATCATTTTTAGTATAAAATAAAATTTTCTCTTTGGAAGTAAGAAGAGAATAGGTATTGAAGTAAAGAAGAAAGTAAGAAGTCATTTTTTTGACAAACATTTGTATATATGCATGTGTATGAAACTTTGATGAGGTGATCTTTATGTAATTTATAAATATTGAAGAGTCATTATTGAACAAAATGATGTATAAATATTCAAATATGGAAATGACACAAGTAAGCTAATATTTAATATTTAAAACCCCAAGAAAAGAAGAAAGAAAGGGGAATTAGCTGATTTACATTTATATGGAGTTGATCTAGACTAGGAGAAATGATGGACATAATGGGAAGAGTTTCATAAATTCTCACTCTAAATTTTGAGACATAAGAATGAGGAAGGATAGGGGTGCCGAGACAGTCAAGGGCATCCGGGCATTCGAGAACATTTCGGGTGTTGGTGGTTGTAGAGGAACTCAAGATCTACTTTCGGCATGTCGAAAGGTGTCACAATTGTTTCATTTTGATAACATAATAGTCACAGAAATATCTTCGAGGGTACCTATAACCTGCAAAAGAAGAGTTCACCTGCACAAGCCCACAAACCACATCAAAACTAAAAATAAAGATGTAGAATGGGGAGTCTAACTAACCCCAACGGTCACCCCAACAAAGTGAACTTACGACCGAGTGTTACACTACATATCAAATTCCATGTAGTTCTCATGAGTGTGTGTAGAATTATGCTCTAGGATGACCTTGTGCAAGGGCACTTGATATCGGAGGTTGTAGCTAGAATGTAGGAATGTAATAGAATGTGTGGACTAAAATTTCCCTTCCTATGTTGTGTATGTAGATTATGTGGACCATTTTCCTTGAGTGGATGCTAGATGGATGCCTTGGAGTGCTTTAGGTGCCTTTTTAATACAATCCTAGGTGATGATAATAATTTTAGTGCTTGGTCCTTTATTTTGAACACATAACTATGTATTTATATGATTCCTTTGTTTGAATTTTGTAATTAAAAAATGGAAGATTGACCCATAAGTGAAAACAATTCCCAAAAGATAAAAGATACCCAAAAGAAACGAGTAAGGTGAGAAAGGGGCGGGGATGCCAGAGGGGATAGGGGCTCTTGAGAGCTTATGTCCTAGCTGGGTGCTAGTGTCTAAAGCCATGAAAGATAAATAAGTAAATTTTTGACTAGGTTTTAGGGTTTGAAATACCAAATGGAAAACAAAAGACAAAGAAAAGAGGCCAAAGATAGTTGTCAATTATTAGATTTATTTCTTAAGAATCATGCAAATGCTAGCATGCTTATAGGACCTAGAAATGTACCCAAGTGTGTGATTTAGTGTCTACATTTTCCCCCACTTTATATTTTTGAGTGAATACTCGATATAATAAAGTAGATAAGAGATGTGTACCTAATGATCTTTTGTAGAGAGCATGTGGCAAAATACGTCTTGAGTGGACAAGTGAAGTGTGGAATGATGTAAAATGAAGTGTGGAGACTAGGAAAGGAAAGTGACCCTATGGGTGAAGCGTATACATTGTACCATGTTTTGTAGCTTGTGGTTCTACTTACAGTAACGAAGAACCTGTAAAAGAAGAGAGATAACGTGGTCAAAGTCCCGTATATGATAAATTAGAGAAGAATGTGCCTAAGAATGTAAAATTTTGTGAAAGTGTATAAAGGAAAGTTTGCACCTGATGTAAAAGAGTGTAAAGGGTAGAAAATGTCCTAAAAATTCTATGAAGAGAAATTTTTTTGGGTGATTTCATGCCAATAACATGTTTTTTGGGTGATCTCACGTCAAGTGTGATTTTATTGGATGATCTCACACCAAGTGTAAGTTTTTTGGGTGATCTCATGCTAAAGATAAAGTGTTAGGGAGAGAGGTTTGGCTTTGCTCTCCTTCCATGACTTTGTCTAATAAACACCACTATAGATAGTGCATCCTTGAGTTGTTCATGATATCTCAAATTAGTTTCGACTGTATTGATTATTTCAATTGTAGGAGATTATATGTATTTTGTGATTGGATGTCTTTTCCTGTAACTATAGAATTGTTCTTAAGAATTTTGTGAAATATGATGATTTGATAAGTTGATTGTATGTGCCCTAGGAAATTGGCACCCTGGGGATGACACAGTGCAGGTGCCGGATACTCTTTGTCCGATGTTGGGTGCGGTGTTTGTGTTGTGTTGAAGACCCAAGTCATGTTCTAGTCTATTATGTGACTATATTTTTATGTCATTTCTATATTGTGCAAATCTGTATTATAGATCGAGATGTTGTAGGGGTGATTTTTCACCCAATGTATGCCCCCTTGTTTGGGGTTTATATGATGATTGTAGGATTGTGAATACCAAAAGAAAGGACCTAATGTTTAGCTAGAGTCGATACCTATAGGGGGTAGGGGATGTGCATGGTAGAAATAAAGGAACAAAAAAATAAATTGGCTAGAAACATGTGTTATTAGAGAAGGTAGCAAACATGCACATAGAAGATAATGTAACAAAAATTTACAAACCAAGTGGACCATGAAAAGTTGGGTTCAAACATGGAACATTACTCACAATGTCACAAAGCAATCAGGGTTGAAGCAAATAGAAGCTTACAAACAAAGTGATCAAACAAGACATAGGGTATAGCCCACAAATAATAACATATAATAGTAAACAATGGCGAAAAATGTATCGTAAAACCATGGTCGCATATAGTCCTCAAGCATGGAAAATCATGCACATAAAGAACTTGTTAGCATGTTAGAAAGATAAAAAGTGTATCAAGACATGTATGTATCAGTGGAAAGAGATGTGCTAGAAAGTAGAAGTAGGAAATATTTAAACAATAACACATGTAATGTGTGAGAGTAAAGTAAAAGGTACATGCCCACAGGAGCCTCGGTAGGAGTGGTAAAAGGTATAGTGGCAAGTATCATTGTAGCATGTAGAAACCTATAAGGGGTATGCATTAACAACTAGAGACCAAGTGAATTTGTATGTGTATATGATAAATATAATTACATAATGAGTATCGGCTAACATAGTAAGAAAAATGCAACATGTAAGTAGAAAATATAGCAATAGTAAATGCAACCAAGATATGAAAATGTAGTGTATGAGTGTATTGAAATGATATGTAATGTGTGAATGTGATAGGAGCATTGTTCCCCTAGCGGATGTGTATGAGATGAGGTTCATTTATAAAATACCCCTCAACAATCAATAATGAACCATAGAACAAGAATGCATCGGTGGGAATTGGTCTGAAAATATGTGCTAGAAATATAGATCATGAAGCATAGAGCGTGAAAAGTAAATGTAGTGAGGTTCATTTTAGATTCAAACCCTTAGTAGTTGATTATGAACCATGGAAATAGAGTGTGTCATAGCGTAATGACAATAAAATGTGTGTATCAAAGGGTTTGAAAGTGATCATAAATATGATACATAAAGCGTGAAGCATAAAGTATTGTGATAGGAATATAATAGTAATGAGGGGAGAAGTTGTAATTCCCTTTAAGTGTGTCAATGATGGAAATTTATGTGATGATTCCAGGAGATATTTTGTTGTTGACAGAGTTTGAAATGTATTATAAGAAAGTATATTATCATCACAATAGTAGTTAGGAGAAAAATTAGGACCAAGGTTGGATTTCGGGTTGACAAGAGAAGGCCTAAAGAGGCTATCTAGAGTTTTTGGTCTTACTTAGAGATCGGTTGCCAATTTGGAATTTCTAACATAGTATAAGTATTAAGAGGAGGGGATGGATTTCTTTTTAGAGGAGGTTTCTTAGTTGGAGTTTGTAATGTTGTATATGACTTGAGAGGAGGAGGAAGAATTGATTTTTATAGGAGGTTTCTTATTTGGAGTTGGTAATGTTATAAAATACTATAGAGGAGAAGGGGATGGATTGATTCTTAGGGGAAGTTTCTTAGCGTGAATGTGTTAAATAGGTAGTTCTTGACTAAATGAAGGAGTGACATTGGTAACTATGGAATCATTCCTTGATTAGTCAAGAACCACATGTTTGTGACTATATCATTGAGGGCACCTATAATCTACAAAAGAAGAGTTCACCTACACAAGCCCAAAAACCACATCAAACCTAAAAATAAATATACAAAATGGGGGAGTCATATTGACCTTGACGGTCACCCCAAGAGTGACCTTACGATCGAGCACTACACTACATCCGAGAATCCATGTAGTTTTTATGAGAGTGTGAATAAATTATGCCCTAATATGCCCTTGCGTAAGTGAACTTGATAGCGGCTTCATGTAGCAAGAATTTAGAAATGTAATAGAATGTGTGGATTGAATAGAATAAACTTCCCCTTCCTATGTCATGTATGTAGAGTATGGAATCCTATTTCCTTCAATGGATGCTATATGGATTCCTTATAGTGCTTTAGGTTCCTTTTAATACACGCTTAGGTGATGATAATAATGCTTAGTGTTTCCTTTATTTTAAACACAACTATGTATTTATATGATTCCCTTGTTTGAATTTCATAATTGACAACTAGAAGGCCGACCCATAAGTGACAAAGATGCCCAAAAGATAAAAGAGACCCAAACGAAATGAGTAAGGTGTGAAAGTTGTATGGGCTCCTAAGTGCTTATTTCTTGGCTAGGTGTTGGTGTTTGAAAGCCATGAAAGATAAATAGGTAAATTTCTGACTAGGCTATAGGATATGAAAGAACAAATATATTAAAAAAGGAAAAGAAATGAGGGCAAAGATAGTTGTCAAATACTAGTTTTCTTATTTAAGAATCATGTAAATGCTAACATGCTTTTAAGACCTAGAAATGTACCCAAGTGCATGATTTAGTATCTACACATGGTTTCCTTCTTGTGAAAGTTAAGTGAGGTGGATAGGTTTTTCATTGAATGAAGAAGTTATAAAATAATTAAAATATAAAAGTGAAATAAAGAGGAAAAGAAAAAGTGAAAAGAATCCTAAG
Organism: Taxus wallichiana var. yunnanensis; assembly: GCA_018340775.1. Lineage (NCBI taxonomy): Eukaryota > Viridiplantae > Streptophyta > Pinopsida > Cupressales > Taxaceae > Taxus > Taxus wallichiana. The sequence goes on from CM031241.1 coordinate 742,606,322, forward strand.
AGAAGGGATAAAGGAAAAGAAAATAAAAAGATTAAGTTAAAAGAGTAAGGATGAAAGAGAACCTAGATAAGCCTTGGGAAAGGTGGAAAAGACTTATTAAGAGAAGATGGATGAAGAAAAGGTGAATATAATAAAGGAATTGCTTAAGTTCTTAAGAAATGAGAAGAAAGAAAATAAAAGAGAGACAAAAAGAGAAACTAATAAAGAATGAGAAAGTTAGAAAAAAAGAGTTATGGATTAAACACGAAATCATAAAGCTAAGGATGGATATGGAACATTTGTTGGTGTTGATGTAAAGAGTGAAAACAATTTAAAAAAATATTGAAGTAGTGATGAAGAAGGTAGTTAAGTGGCTTATAAGGTCACTCATGGAGAGGAAAATGAAAATGCAGCTAAGAGTATGGATAAGAGCAGAGGAAAAAAGGAAAAATAGAATGAAATGTAAGCAAGAGAAAGAGAAAATTAGAGAAATGGTGAGATAAGAGTTCATTGGTGAAGAAGAAATTGAGAAAGGGAAAGAAAATCAGATTTCCAGTTTGTGTATGAAAGTAGAGAATAGTTAGAAGTTGAGATGAAAGCACTTGAAGGTGATTTTAATGGAGAATAAGTGAATGATGATGAAGCAATAGTTAAGGTGATGGATGGAAGAATTAAAAATGAATAAGAATAAGGAAAATCAGTTGTGGAAACCAATTTCAAGATGGAGAAATAAGAAACAATGAAGTGAGCAAGTGAAGAGACACAAAAGTCTCTTTTTTCATCTAAGGTTTTGTGTGATTGTGTTTTTGTAGATTTAATTGAAGAAGAGCTAAATTCCATTGAAGAAATAACTCTTAGAGGAGCATAAATGAAGAGAAAGAGACATGAAATCCTAATTTTTGAGGATAAATCTTTGAAGAAGAAGGTGAAGACAAAGTATAAATAATAAAGAAGACTTGTTGTTGATGAATATGAGAAGAATACAACAGAGGAAATAATGAGTTTAAAAATACAACATTATTGGAAGAAAAGGAAGAAATGACTTATGTTTATAGGTATCAAATCTCTCCACTTGGGGATTATGATGCAAAATAATCACTTGTACATATTCAAATTTCAGCTTTACTAGTTGTCTTCAGGTTTAGAAATTCCATTTATATGTTCATGAGGTGTTTCTAGTACATGTGGACTTTTGGGAATTGTAATAAGTGGTCTTTGGGGTTTCCCTCCAAAACCACAATTTAAATTTTTAAATTTTTCTATAGATGTGATAGTGGGTTTGGAGTTATACTAGGTTCATTAAGTTGTGTAATAGGGCCATAAAACATTTGTACACATTATGAAAGGTCCTTGTAAACCCAACATGGCCAAATTTGACTATGGTTACTTTACCATGGTAAGTTAGTTGATAAAAAACCTAACTACCTCTCTATTCCTTAATTATCTTAAGGTGTATTCAAATGAAGAGGGCATGATAGTTTGGTAGTGGAGAAAGGATCTAGAAATCAAAGCCAAAAAGGCTCAATACACTTTGTAATGTCATTGTGTTATGAAATAAACACTTCTCGTAAGTGAAACCGTATCTAGTTGTTTAATGGTGACATTGAGAATGAATTTTAAAAGTTTATTAATGAATCTTACTTGTTTGTGATGTGTGTGGATAACACTACAATGGAAGATGGATGGCATGCTTATGAATGGTAGGAAAGAAGGTTAAAGATGCTAGAAAGTTGGTGAAGACATGCTTATGCGCAGAGTCAAAGATTGTGTAAAACAAGGTAAGTTTGAGAGGAGAAATTGAATGAGAAAAAGGATTTTGATTGTGTGAGTGTCAACTTGTATGAAGGGTTTAAATTGAGAAGTCTAAATCTATGCAATGTTAACGGTTAGTAAATGATCAATGTTTTTACATATCATTGATTGAAATTGTCTCAACTATGTATATAGTTTGACATTATTTGAATGATTTTTCAGTGAAATATAGCCTCTGTAATATAATAATAACTTTTATTAAGTATCTATAATACATTAGGCTAGTTATAAGTCATTAAGGATCCTTATAGAGTTAAAATAGAGTATAAATAAACAATAAAATTCTCAAAGTAGAAACACCTTATTTTATGAACTTTGAAACAAAGAAAACCGTGAAATGTTAAGGGGAAAACCATTAAAATCTCATTAAAGTTATCCATAATGAGGATTAAGGTGTGTATGAGATGATTCAAAGTATTATAGATGGTAAAGAGGAAGTTCTTTAAGGAAAACTTGAATAATCGAGTCTTGACTTTACCCAGGTTGTAGGCTTAAATGGTAAAATTTTAATGTAAAGTCATGTTTTGAGACTTGTAGAGACCTTGAAAATTTTGAAAGAGGGAGATAAATAGACAAGGAATCATAATAACCATTGTATGAGTTATAGCACTGAGAATGAAAAGGAGATAAATTCATTATACAATCAAACTTGTGACATTCATGAACAAATGTTAGTAATACAAAGTGGTCTTAGGAAGGAATTTATGAGAACGATGCTTGCTATCATACTTGGAATGTTAACATGAGTTTGAATTGAGTGGGAAGAAGTATAGAGACCATTAACTTGAATATATTAGTATTGTTCTAGTACATTTATACTGAAAAGGATTGAGAAGAACAAGAAAAAATTTGTTAGATAGAATGCCTTGAAGAAGAATAGTTAAGGGAATTGCATTAGTGATTAGGAGAAATGCAAGGATAGTAAGAAGATGAGTGTTTAGATCATTTAATGAACTTAACAAAATTCAAATGAAAGGAGGATCAAAACAAGGTTGGGGATAGTGTAGTGTCAGGAGTGTTGGAAATTGTTTGGTTGTGTTGTCATTGATGTCAACCCCCATTGATGGAAAAGGGTGTCATTATGTAGTATGATCTCCCATATGATGTTATTTAGTGGTCATACATGAAGGTTAATTAGTAGTGTCAAGTTTTGGTGAGTTCAACAGTGTCCATGTGTATGGTTGAGTATGATAAGTCATGGTATGAGGTCTCCCAATATGGTTTAAGTGTTTCATGAGGTCATACATGGTCCATATGGTGTTTAATGAGTTTACATGGCTCTGCATGAGGTCAACATGGTCAGATCATGGTTAAGTCAGGTAATTCCAATAATTTTATAGGCTTGGGAAAGAAGAATGAGGTGGAGATGTATGATATCAGTTTACGAGGTGTATGGTTAGTTTCATGTCAACATTAAGGGGTTTGATGTGCTTATTGCTGGTCCTTCGGAAGCTATAGGTGAGAAATAGGTAATATGACATAGGTAAGTCACTATGGATGGAGAGGTTGAGGAATATATGAGATATATGGTGAGCATGGAAGATTAAATAATTTTTTTCGTGGTGCTTCATGCCAATTTTCAAGTCAAAATGTTGAAGGAATTGCAAGTTATTCAAGTTTTGGTGAAACTAGCTAAGTTTGAGTGTGTTTTTCAAGAAAAATTTGACCTTCTAATGTTTGCTATGAATTTTATGATTTTCATGGTGGCATGATATCTCATGAATATCTTCTAAGGTTAGTTATGAATCTTTCACAAAAATAATGATGTGGTTTGATCATCATGTTTTTATGAACGATCATTAATAAGGTAAAGTGGTTTGAAACCCTAGCTAAACCCTAACTAGGAGTAGCTTGTAGAAAAGTGAGTATATCAGCCCAAATTTTATTGATAGTTAAAACTTTATGATTGGATTTTGTATAGGACTCTTCCATATTTCCAGAAAGGTATGTTTGAGCATGTCGCCATATGTGGGCCCCACCAGAAAATTATTGTTTCTGAAGAGTTCCAGTTTGAGGAAATTTTTTCCAAATGAGGTATGGAATAAATTGTCATTGTGGAATTTATGTGAGTTTTAATTGATGTATATGAAGTTTTAAGATCATTTTTGTGATGAAAAAGTGCAAGTTGAGATCCATTCAGGTTGACTAGTCAAAGGGCATTTTTGAGACCATAAAAGTAGTTTTAAGTAAAATGGCTATATCTTGAGCTAAAAGTTTAGTTTGAATATGATTCAAGTTTATTTGGAAAGAGGATTCAGATATATTTCCATTATATTAGGTTTTCCTCATTATGAGGTGATTTTATAGGGTTATCAGTCATTCTTTTACTGGGAAGATTTTTGGTAATACAAGACAATATGTGTTTTAGTGCAAGTTTGAAGTTGTTTTTAAGCATGCAATGGATTGGGTGATTATTTATATCATTTGGATTATGAATAGAGATGAATTTTGAATATAATTAATTGATTTGGATTTTTTTAATGTTTTTATGAGCTAACCTTTGGAAACATATTGTTTTGGCATGTTGATCTGGTGAAGATAAAAGTAGTTGTGGTTTGAGCAGGAGCTTGATTCAAGACTTATAACTTGATTATAAGTGTTATATAGGTTCTAAAATTTCCATCATGTTGTTACATGGCATGGTTTTTTCATTTTGAATTGATTTGGTAACCTAATGAAGTTTCCAGTGTTAAAGGGTGTAACATCCACTTTTGTCACTTCAATCTTAGAGAATTTTTTTTAACTTACTTCATGTAGCTGATTTAAATACCCATATATTTAAAACCCAAAAAGTCTTAATGCAATCCATCCCCAATAATTATCATGAACCATGTGAAGCTATATGAGAGAATACTGAACTTACTCATTCTCCCTCAATGCTCTTTATGAGCCATACATTAAAATGTATCACTTTGGTTCTCCTTTAACATGATATGATATATAAGTGATAACCCCTAAGTGTGTACCTAGGTTCCACTTATGAAATCCACATGCATCTCACATCTTAGACAATGGTGAAATCTCGATAGTATAATCAGCAGTTACACTACCTTGCATAAGGTGTTTGAGTTATGTATGCCATGCTCAGTTCCATGAAGGCACACTCACCATTGGAATCTTGTCATCTCACCTTAATCACGTGTTCAATTATATGGATTTACATTCAAAGTGATGCTATAAACAGCTACAAGTCTTGTACAAGGCACAAGTCTAGATTAACCTACATGAAATTGTACCTCAATATCATCCTATGATGCATATGGGAAAGCAAGTATCTTTGTAATGATTCACATCAATACTAGACTTCTTCCCTTCCTGTAGCCATAATATGTTGGCATCATGATACCAGCCCATGGGGTTCCATCCACCCTTGTAACTCTAACAAGATTGTACTTAAGCATCAAGGTACTAGCCCATGGGGTTCCATCCGACAAGCATTTACTCAAGATAAACATAAGTAATCAATCCATCATAATCTGTTCACAATCAGCTCAAGAGGTGCTAGAATAATAATGTTACAGTCATATAATCCCATACTTAAATAACTGTAAACTTATTATTCTAGTTCCTTTAAGTTTGTATAACAAAGAATTCATCAACAATTATAATATATTAGTCCATCGATACCTTAATAGAGCAGATTATCAATCTATATATCCTTGAGTTATATAGACAACTTCATATGAAATTGGTTAAGACAATTAATTCTTAAATTGTTATACAGTCATGTATGATATTAATACAACATGGTAAAGAGAGTTACCTCTCATTACAATTCTGTCATAATAAGACTAATCATTCAAGTAAGGTCATACATTCGATACTTGATCATAACAATATGAGTATATACTTCCTTAGTTTTCATAATAGGTATGGACTAAGCATTCTTTTTTAATATAATTTATACTTCACTGTATCATCAGACATAGATACATACTATAATTAACCATTCATCTCATAACGTAAGTTATGAGTTCATCAATGTAATCAAGTAATAGTAGCATAATGACAGAGTGCCTATACAATGATCACATTGTTAAAAGGATCAACAGAACCTTATGAAACATTCCAGAATGTGACACCCCAATTCAATGATTCCCAGATTTAAAGTTCAAAGACCTGAGACTTGAGTTAAGTAGACTTTACTTTCACAATCTTGTAACTCCTGCTAGCTTTAAATTACCATTCTTTTACAACTAGGCTAGTTATATTTACCATCTTAGGCACATAATATTGATAACAATATTAAATTTAAGGACACTTTTGACTTTAAAACCTTGAAGGTTAGTTTACATATTCCTTGGAATCATGCATATCAAGTTACATACCTGAGATTCTTCGTTACACTTTTCAACCTCTAGATTCTTACTAGGTTTGAAATTTTACCAACCCGAAAATGTTGTCTCAGCCCATGTAATATTATTTGGGTCGATTACACCTTAATTTCAACTCAAGGTACCAAATTTTACAGAAAATTCTGCAATAACAATGAGTTCCATGTCCTTATATGATATTTCAGGATTACTTAGCATCTCAAGCAAAGTAAACAACATAATTATCATTCAATCTTCCAAAAGAGTGTCTACTCAACTACACTTAAGTAACCTAGTCAAACATATTTGACCATAACAATCCAAGTAGTACATTAATAGAATGATTATATAATAATCATACAACGCCACTAGGATAATAACATAATAATGATAATGTTTCCTCGGAAATGTTTCTGCCTTTTAGAAATGAGATAAGGTTAGGGTTAGGAGGAATACCTGTAGAATGTCGAGACGCGACGTAGAAAGATGGAGACGATAAATGAGGAAATCGCCTGGGCCTGTGAAATATAAAACTTCCTTTTCAAGGTGGTCAGCTTCCCTGCTAATATGAATTAACACAAAAGACTGTAAAATATCAATTAAGTTGTTTCGTTGAACTGGGTAGGGAAAAGGCTGTTTTTCTGGTTTTGATCAGAGGAACCGATGCCGGTTACTGATAACCGATGCCGGTTACTGATAACCGATACCGGTGGGTTATAGGATCTTCTTGGTAGCTATGGTGTTTGTAAGGCTGGTTTATGGATGATATTAGGAAATGAGATGATGAGAGGTAAAAGAATAACAGTTAGATGCAATGGCACGTTGGGTAGTGGACTCAGAAACGGATTTAGGAGGACTGAGATTCAAGAAACATAAGAAATGTTATAACAGAGGACATGCAAGATGTGACTTACTGGTTTTGACCAAGATGCAAGCTGATCTCCTTGTCAAACACTTCTCGGTATTTCCACTCGCCTCTCGCTGGTCAAGTGAAGATCCTGACTCGTTCTCGCTCCCAATAATCTCTCGCTGATCCAGTAAATCCTTCGACCGATCTCCAAAATGAAATTCCGATCCGTTGTTTTGGTTTGGGGAGCCCATTTATAGGGAACCGATGGCGGTTGCGTAACCGACGGCGGTCGAGTAGGAACCGGCATCGGTAAGGAAAAAGTAGGCTATTTTTAGTAAAATCGCCCACCTTCCCTGCTTTTCTCCCGAGAGATCAGCTGCGGGCTTGGTCAAGTGACTAGAAGGTCGGTTTTGGGTGCGAGAAAGGGGTCATTAGTTATGGGTGTAGGTGTAGACCAAGTTTTAGGTTTTAATTAGGTTAGTTTAGGATTAGGGCTAGGTCATGATGAGGTGGCAAAATGAGGTGGCAGGTGAGGTGATGGGGATTTATCAATTACAAGGTAATTAATAAATAATTGTGTAAAGTTTAGGTAATGAGGTTAGGTCATAAATGGGATGTGGTCACAAGGGGTCGTAAGACACGAATTTGGTGTCTACATTAGCCCCTTATCATCGTCGTAGCTTGTTCTGTAAAGTGCGCTGACAATAATATGAAGTGGTTTCTCATGTTAAGGATATAGGTAATCCCCTCAAATCTATCGCGATTGAGTGAACGGGAAATCGTGGATAGGGTTGATAAAGGGTACATGTGTAGAGAGGATGGTAAGGTGGTGGGGTAGGTCCAAGGAAGCAGCATTTATGTTGAAATGCAATAAGTACGACTAGGGTACATGATTTGACGAGCAAACCAAATGATGTATAGGCAAAGGTCGATAGTTTATCCAAACAAGGGTGATATAATCCTCGTATCCAAGGCATAGGAAGTAGCTCTGTGGTATATAATGTAAGGTACAGAACGTTTAGGCATGTTCGGCAAGACTCAAATGGTTGGTTTGGTTGAGATAAACGTCACGGTCTAGGTCTAGGCAAAGTTGGTCGACAGATCAAGTCAAGGACCCTAATCATGCTAAAACACGAACAGGTGAGCTCGATTGAACAAAAGGTACATGATGGATGGATAAAAATAAAATGTTGATTGTGGGTATGGTATGAAGTGATACGGCCGTGGGTCGGGCCAAGTTATGGGGTTGTGGCCTTGGTCGGGCCGGATGGGTAGGGTGAGGCCTTGGGTCGGGCCAAGTAGGTAGGGCGAGGCCTGGGTCGGGCCAAATGGGTAGGCGAGGCCTGGGTCGGGCCAAACAGGTAGGGCGAGGCCTTGGGTCGGGCCAAACAGGTAGGGAGGCAGTAGGTCGAGGCCTGGTCGGGCCAAATAGGTAGGGAGGCCTGGTCGGGCCAACATGGGTAGGCCGAGGCCTGGGTAGGCCGAGGCCTGGGGCCAATGGGTAGGGCGAGGCCTCTGGGTCGGGCCAAAGAGGGTGGGAGGTAGGCCGAGGCCTGGGTCGGGCCAAATAGGTAGGTTGAGGCCTTGGGTCGGGCCAAACAGGTAGGTTGAGGCCGAGGCCTGAGGCCTGGGTCGGGGCAGGTAGGCCTCGGGAGGCCCGGCCGAGGCCTGGGGGGTCAGGCCAACAGTAGGTAGGTGAGGCCTGGGTCGGGCCAAACAGGTAGGCGAGGCCTTGGTCGGGCCAAAGGCGAGGCCTAAACAAATGGTAGGCTGGAGGCCTCGGTCGGGCCCTGGGTAGGCTGGAGGGATATAGGCAAAGGAACAAATGGTGTGTGGATATGGTTAAAAAGGGGCAAATGGTAAATAGGGGCAAAAAATAAAATTGGGGGAAAGTTGGAAGACAAACCGATGTCGATTCCACATGACCGATATGTTAAGGGACCGATAGATTCATTAGGGCAAAATAAAACCGATAAGGGCCGAGGGGAAAACCTATAAAAGAAAAAAAGGCTTATCACACTTTGTTATTTTGAAAACCAAATTGACTTGTCCGACAGAGTTGAGATTAGAGGTTTATTGAGTGAGGTGGAGCTCCAAACGCAGGGAATGGAGGAGGATTGAGCCCGGTGAGGAGGAGGAGGCAGAGACTAGAGGCTGGAGTCCTCCATGCGGAGAGAGGCGTATTCATATGTTACAGAGAGATTGGCAGATCAGTGGGTGGTACCAATATCCGTGGTACCTTTGAGGACAGAGAGGCCTGGCGAGAGGGGTCGACGATCACGATCATCACCTAGTTCGGGATGAGGCGTGAGGGTCTAAATAAATGTTAGCAAGGTATAAGAATAAATAAGAGTACCGACCTGCGTGTCGATGATAGAGAAGATGTATTTGTTTAACATCTAAATAAAACGAGATATGTATGCTGATTTGAGTTATAATACTAAGAATGTTTTCATTTTGACTTTCGGTGTTTTGAAAAAAGGATAAAGAGGAATGTGATGAAATAAAAATACACAAAAATATTTATATTTACCATACATGATAGGTTATGGTAGGGGATGGTCGAGCTAACCTTGGGAGACCCCATGTCTCCTAAGTGCTGCCTACATAGCCCATTGCACAAAGCAAGGAAGGGCCTCAGACCGATGTAGTTCTCCCTTAGGACCAGGGAGAGGTGAATTCAGGCAATTGGTTGGTTGGTAAAAATATTGATATTAATATTGGTAAGGTAAAATGAATTGGTGATGTTGTAAAAGGTATAAGGGAAGCGAAAGTTAGCCTACCCAAGTAGAAGGGAACCATGTCCTGATTAAGATCAACACACAATCCTAGATGCGAGGCAAAGCGGAAAGAGCGCTCCGTAGGTGAAAAGAGCTAAACAAACCACACAACGTAGAACGAGCTTGAAACCCTAGGTACCGTGCATAGACGAGAAGTCAATAGGTGAAAAGAGTGGTATGATCACAATATATTGAGCGTACGTTACGTCCCTTGAGTTGAAACAAATGGTGAGGTGAGGTGAATGATATAGCTGAGATACAGAGAACTTGTTACAAAGTGAGTGTTCTCGACGAAAGAGAACCTACCCTAAATAGACAAGTCCATGACCCAAAAGTTCTTTGAATGAGGCTTTTATTTGACCGAATATAGACCGATCAATGCGGGAAGTCTACCAGGGATATGGATTGTTTTATTCTGAGGTCTTCACAAAGCTGATCAATGCGAGAAGCTTCTGAGAAAAGGCTGACTGTGTATAGCTGTCCTTCGGGGGAGCAGTCTATTTATAGTAGCAGATATGATTTTAATGCATAGTCTGTCCTTCTGGGGAGCATTTCTATATTTAATAAGAAGAGCAATAATTTGGCATATAGCCGTCCTTCGAGGGAGCAACTATATATAATTTAGATAGACTAGATGTTCTTTTGGCATGAAGCATCTAGTTTAGTAGGAAGTTTGACTCAAGAAAATCCCATAAGAATACGGCTTATTTTAATACTTTGAAGTCATGGACTAGACTAAAAGGGGAAGGCATCATCAAGGGAAGTGAGAATCAAACTATGTGAGCTTGATTTTATTATGAGGTGTAGGAAACAAAGTGTATGTGGTGGTAAGTGAGCTCAAGGGACGAGCAGTAGGTAGATAAAAAGTGATATAACACTAGATTCAACAGTAGAATGGTCGAAGATGCAGGCATTAGGGGTTCTGTGCTCAAAGCTTACCATTGCGAAGCTAAACGATAAGTGCCTGATCCATAAGTGTGAGTGATTATATAAGGCCCAATCCAATTGGGAGCAAATTTTCCACGTTTGCTCTTTTCTAGTTTGGTTACATGTTGATTCTCTTTGAGGACAAGATCACCAACCTTAAAGGTACGCTCATGAAGTCGCTTATCATAAGCACGCTTGATGCGTTTTTGATAGATTTGAAGGTGATCGAGAGCTGTAAGACGTCATTCGTCAAGAAGCTCTAATTGGGCTAACCGCTCTTGGCGGAAATCATCGTTGGTGAGAATATCCTGAAGAGATATTCTAAGGGAGGGTATTTGTATTTCGAGAGGCAAAACATTTCTGCATCGTATACCAAAGAAAAGGTGTGGCATTAGTAGAGGTACGAATGCTAGTACGATAAGCCCAAAGGGCAAAGGGAATGTGATCGTGCCAATTTCTTCCGGATTCATGACAACTTTCATGAGGATTTTGGTTAGGTTTTATTAGAAGATTCACCACCATTGGCCTCATGGATAAGAAGGCGATGAGAAACTAAGTTTGATACCAAAGTTGTCACAAAGGTCTCAGAACAACTTGTTTTTGAAAGATTTACCATTATCTCGTTATTAGGCGATGAGGAATACCAAAACGACAGATAATGTGATGGTTAATGAATTCGACAATTTTTTCTTTTTTGATTGAAATGAGTGGAATGGCCTCTACCCATTTTGTGTAATATTCGGTTGCTGTGATTATCCAACGGTGACGTTGTGAAGAGGTTGGGTGAATCTCACCAATAAGGTCTAAACCCCATTGTGAGAAAGGCCAAAGATCTCATGCGACCTGCAGCGGATGGCTAGGAGTATGTTGAAGGTTGGCATGTTGTTGACACATAACACAACGCTTAACATATTCGTAGAAAATAAGTTATTGAGAGTAGGCCAATAATAACCTAGGCGAAGGATTCGTTTAGCCACGGCAAGGCCACTAAAATGTCCACCACAAATCCCATCATGGACTTGTTGGATGGTATAGGTGACCTCCGCGCCGGTTAGACAACGAAGGAGGATGCCATCAAAGCCACGTTTATAGAGGAGTCCTCCCATGACAACATAACGCGAAACACTTTTAAGAAAAGCACGTTTGCCGTTACTAGTAAGGTCAGGTGGGAGAACAGAGATCGTAAGGTAGTCGTGAAATTGGTGGTACCAGGTATCCTGCGAATTAGTAGACATACGATTTATCATGCAAACTACCGGGTGAATAGATGGTGCAAAAGTGCTGGACCACAACGAATAATTCAGAGTCAGCTGGTGCAGGGGGAATTTGCGAGGCTAAGCAAGCCATAGTATCCGCAAATTTGTTAGTGGAGCGGGGAATGGTTTGGATAGAATAGTGAGTAAATAAGGCTAGAAGTGACTCCACGTGGTGTTTGTACTTCTGAAGTTCCTCATTTTTACATTGGTAGATGCCCATAACTTGATTGACTACCAATTGAGAGTCACCAAAGATATTGATAGATTTGATGCCTAAGTGTATCGCAACTTGGAGACCCAGAACAAGGGCCTCGTATTCCACTGTATTATTAGTGCAGGGAAATCAAGCCGAATGAAAGAGGCATAGGTTCAAAGGCCAAGAGGGATGAGAACAACGCCGGCTCCTCCGCCGCACTGGCATTTAGATCCATCGAAGAAGAGGGTCATTTGATACGACTCTTCCCCGAGTGAAAGAGTGGCGATGAGTTCGTCGGGGAATGTAAAATTGGTAAATTGTTCCCCAGGTAAAGGGGCCTCCGCAAGTTGGTCTGCAAGAGTTTGTCCTTTGATTGACTTCTGTTGTATAAACTCAAGGTCAAGGTCGGCGAGGAGCATGAGCCATCGAGCGATGCGTTGGTTTAGATGTGGTTTGGCGTATATATAATGAATGGGGTCCGTGTTGGTGATGACAAAAGTTTTGTGATTCAGAGGAGGTAATGTCGGAGTTTGGTGGCTACGAATGATAGGGCTAGGCACAATTTTTCTACATGTGTATACCTAGTCTCGTACTCCACGAGGGTACGACTTATATAATAAACGGCCTGTTCTCGGCGTGCCGAGTCCCGATGTGCGAGCATAGCCCTATAAAGCATGGTCATGGGCAAGGAAAGATAAAGGTAGAAAGGGCGGTCGCTCCGGGGTGGGATAAGCACGGGTGGTCATGCAAGAGATAAGTTTTTAGAGCTTCAAGGCTTGGTGACACTCCTCACCCATCAAAGGCAACGTCCTTTTTTAGAAGGTGATGAAAAGGGTGACATCGATCCGAGAGTGGGAGATGAAACGCCGGATGGATTGAAGTTTACCCCGCAAACTACGCAATTGTTTGAGGTTCTGGGTGGGGCATTTCTAGGATAGCTTTTACTTTAGATGGATCGACCTCAATGCCACGCAAAGAGACGATAAAACCAAGAAGTTTTCCGAAAGGACACCAAAGACACATTTCTTTGGTCAAGACGGATAGAATATTGCAACAAAGTGATCGAAAATAATGGTTAAAACATCGAGATGTTCACCGCGATGTTTAGACTTGCCAAGAAGATCGCCGACGTAATCTTCAAGGATAGTGTGCATAATGTCATGAAAATGTAGGTCATAGCTCACGATAGGTCGCACCAAAGATTCTTAAGGCCAAACGGCATGACACGATAATGTAAGGTTCCCAAGGAGTTATGAAAGCGGTCTTATGTTGATCATGGTGCGACTAAAATTTGGTCAGATCCTCGAAAAGCCATCCATGAGAGAAAGCATTTCATGGCTCGCAGTGAGATCAACAAGTTCGATCAATACCGGGTAGGGGAAAGTCATCCTTAGGGCAAGCAAGGTTAAGATCCTAAACTGCATGCATATCCGAAGTCCCCCCGCTTTCGTGATGTGCACGATGTTAGAAATCCATTGAGGATAGTCAATAGGCAGTAATGAAGGAAACAGAAGGAGTCGTTGAGCTCCTTTGACCAAGAGGGCAATGCGTGGATGCATTTTTCTCAATTTTGTTTGACTGGTTTGGAATCGGGTTTAGGTGATGTTATGGACGGCAATGGTAGGATCAATTCCCGCATGTTCAACGAGGACCAAGCGAAAGCTTGGTTGTGGGTACGGAGAAAGGTAGTAAAGGCAGCTTGTTCTGATGTGTTAAGGGATTGTCCAATCTTCACAATGTGAGGATCCTCCTCCGTGTGGATGTTGATTTCAATAGTAGACTCGTTCAACATGGTTTGAGTTTCAGATGGTAAGGCGCGTTGAAGATAGGAGTCATCCGCCCCAAGGTAAGTGAGGATGGAGTCGTCATCCTGGCACTCAACAACATTAATCGAAGGTGAATCCTCTTCGATCATGTCTGGATACAGAAGGGGAAGAGAAGATGGGTCCTCATTATCGCGTTGATAAGTGAGAGGACCTATGAAGATGGCATTTATGAAAAAAAAAAGTTAGGAGGGATAGATTCAGGGTCCATCGATTCTGTGGGTGATGATGGCAAAGTGGGTGATGATGGTTCGGTAGGGGTGACGTTGTCTTCTTCCAGAATACAGCTGACACGAGGTGTCTCCTGTGTAGGTGTTTCAGGAAAACCGAGACCACTGCGATCATTATGTTTGCGTGTGGTGATGGGGATGAGCGTATGTCGGCCTTGTTCATAAAGACCAAAACCAAAGCCTTTCCAAGCACAGCGAGTCAAGAAGGTGAGGGATGGTTTAGCGACGATTTGTCAGGTATTGAAAATCGGATTGGAAGGGGACCACACCAAGAGGAGGTTCAGGGGTAATGGAAGATGCGTCAACACCCCCATATGTTAGGTTGGTGCGGCAATGGGGTGGTCCGTAAGAGATTACTTCCCCCACGCGACGGTCGTAGGTGGGATGTGCATGTAATTGTCCGTACTCCTGTGGGGTAGGGAAAGAACTAACGTTATATAGGCGGTACTCCCCCAACGTAAGGCGTTGAAAAACATCTACTAAGGGGTCAGAGGTTGGGATGTTAGCTGTGGGAAGGGAAGTGGTTTTTGCGATGGTGGTTTCATCACCAAGGCGAGGTGAGCTTGAGGTGGATGGTTGAGGTACATTCAAGAGGATGGTTGGGTTGAATGTATGGGTGCCTTGATTGGTATAAGCACATCGTTAGGGCGGTATAACATATTGCAGGTTTTAAAGGGAGGAGGATCAGCTTTTACGGTGTAGGACTTCCCCTCGTACTCAAATTTTATGCATCTATGTAATGTTGAGGGAACGCATCCCATGGCCCGGATCCAAGGACGACCCAAAGAATATATTATATTGGAACTCTCCCTCAAGGACATAGAAGAGTTCGGGTAAAGTACGCGGTCCTACACGAATGTTGAGGATCACGGTGCCTAAGGTAGAGGTAATAGCATCATTGAATGACCGCAACATGATGGGGTTGGCACACATGCAACTAGAAGGGATATTCATTTGTTGGAAGGCTTTCAAGAGATGATGTTTAGGGGCGCCCCGCCAATCATAATAACACGACGCACCCGAATGTCCCTGACGTAAGCGAGATGAAAAGGGCAGGGTGGTCTTCTACACCAAAGTCAATAATTTCGTCTTCGGAGAAACTGACAGCAGCAGCTTGTTGTACAGAGACGGAAGTGGTGGGGGAGATGGATTGTTTGGTGAGAGAGGCAACGTGATTGGGTGTTAGAATGGAGGCAACGGGTAGGGTTTCATTAGGTAAGACCTCGATCCCTTGAAGAATTTCAACGAGAGCTTGTCGATGAGATTCAGAAGTCTGAATGAGATCATATAGTGTCATTTTTACGGGCGATTGATGAAGTTGTTTGATCATAGTTCGGTGGGCAACTCCATTAGAGACGGGATAGGCGGGTCCGCGAATAACCACTTTAGGTGGTGGTGCAATCGGGATGGTTGAAGGAGAAAGAGATGCCGCAGGTGTGTTTTCTTTCGCTTTCCCATTGTTTTTCTGCCCTCGAGTAGCGACACTAATCATATTAATCTCGTAGACCTGAGATGAGGAAGATGGTTGGGATAATTCATGGTCTTCAAGAGGTGGGGTTGTAATAATGATAGATCTTGGTGAGGCGGGGACAGATGATATAGTAGAGGGAATTGAAGCTAAAGGTCTCTCCCTTCGTAAGTTGTCTTTCTTAACCTTTCTATCCGGGAGAGGTGATCGACTTAAGGATGGTTTTTAAAGCTTTGCATCCCTCCACATCATGTCCTGGTGTGCGATGATAAGCGCAGATTTTAGACTCATCATAACCTGCGGGTCGAGGTTTAGACGGGTCATAAGGTCTAAGTGGGGGTAGGGAAATGGTCGCATTCTCCACCAACATAGCAAGGATTTTGGGCGTAAGATCCTTTGAGGGGTCAAAATCGGAGGAGGATGAGGGTATTGGTTGTGCGGGTTTTGGTAATGTTTGGGCGTGGTTGGTTCAGGTGACGGTGGTGGTTTAGCCGAGGGGTGTTGCGACACGTGTTTTTCACTAAACGTGGTTTCTTCGGGTGGTTACGCTCGGGTGGTTAGATGATGAGGTTACGATGACGTGGTAAGCGGAAACAACCACGGAGAAAGGGGAGTGACAGTAAAATAAATCCTTTGATGATGGGATTGGTTTAGGTTGATAGGTGGACAGATACGCTGGGGTAACGATGTTGTTATACCCTTTGATCTCTGTATAGGTGTAGAAGGCGTAGGTCGTTTTGAAGAAAACGCAGGAGGTATGATATATTGATGTAAGGTGGAGGGATGAGGTCCCAATATGGAAGGTGGGTGTGACGATGAGGGTTTTGATTGTGATAGAGGCACGGATTGAGTTTGTCTCCTAGGTGGCGGGGCGGGTTTATTTTTGGATAAATCGAGTCGCTTAGGCGGGTGTGTTAGACTGGGCATTGGTGAGGTCCCAAGCGTAGGGGAAGATTTGGCTAAGTTAATAGAAGTGGACGGGGCATTTGGTAGAGGTGAGGGGGGTGAAGGTGAGAACATGGGCATTTTAAGCTTCTGTAAGCACTTCGGGTATATGGTGGAGGCATCAGGATCGGTCATTTGCATTTGAGTAGAATATGGCCTACTCAAACGTTCCCATAGGGCCTGTCTATCTTCTGTGGAATGACAGTCCTCACGTGTGAATATGAACTTTTGTACGGAAGAAAGACGGGTTGTGATTCCAGTCCACTGTAGGTGTGATACAGGGGGTAGATGAGGCATTGTATCCATAGATGTTAAGAGGTCGACTGGTCGTTGAAAAGATTTAGGTGATGAGGGACTAATAGGTAGGAGGGCGTGTTTGAGAGGATCTGTTATGGTTAAAGAATTTGGTGATGTTGGTGTAGGAGATTTCTCTTCTAAGGATGTAAAAAGGAGTGGCGAGCCTTCCTCTTGTGTAGCAAGAGCGGTAGAAGGGGACGTTTGGGAAATAGATAAATTAGATAACATCCGTTCGCAGTCTTGTAGGGATGTGGTATAAGAAGACTCATTGATGGGAAGAGAAGTCTGGGCAGTTAACTCTTTTATGGGTAAAGGAACGATTTCGCTTTGGCTTGATGGTGGTAAAGGAGGTTCGGGCTCCTGTGTTAGTGAAGAGGCTTGATTCAAAATTTTCTCGATAGAGGCTTTTGGCTGGGTATCGAATACTGCATGGATCTCATGAACACTCTCCTCGGTTAAGATATCCTGGTTTACGTTACTGTTGGACGAGTGATTCGGGAATGGCTTGTTGAATATTTTCAAATTTTGGTTAGCAGGGGCGTTAGGATTATCGAGAGCTATATCCCCTGCATCAACCATTTCCTGCACTATGTTTTTCAACATCTTGCAGTTTTCATGACTGTGTCCCTTCACGCGGTGGAAGTTACAAAAGTCATTTTCTTTGTACCAGGAAGGTATGGCGCGAGTGGAATCAAACCCGGAATGAGGTTTAACAGGAGGTAAGGTAATGGCTCCTGCTTTGAGCAATTTTTCCAATATCACACCATAGGTTTCTCCCAAGGGAGTGTAGTTGATGGGCTCTGCTTTATACTTATAAGTGGTTTTTGGTGGAGTATTGGACGGTGGTTGGGATTTGACCATCACCGCGTGGACAGCTCCTTTTGATTTAGAAGAAGTGGACGCGTGAGGAGTGGTGGTATTTGGTTTATTGGTAGAATCAGGAGTTCGGAAAGTGGAGTTTTTGTTGCGCAACCGCAATTTCTCTTCCTCTAAGGCTCGAATTTCTAATTTTCGAGCCATAGTAAAGGCCTCGTCGAATGTACGGAAAGTTTGAATTTGGAGGGTAGGGGAGATGTGCTTAGCGCAGGCCCGCGTAAATAGTTCGATAAGTTCGGTTTGAGGCAAGGCATATGTAAGTTGGTTGATAAGGCCCCGCCATCGTCCAACGAAATCTGCGATAGATTCGTCCTCAAATTGTCGGATGGCATAGAGGTCGGTGATAGATACTTTCTTGGCAATGTTAATGGAGAAATGATCCAAGAAAGATTGGGCTAGTTGGTTAAAAGAGAAGATTGAGGCCGGGTTAAAGCACTTGTACCACTCCAAGGCAGGTCCTGATAAGGACATGGGAAAGGTGCGGAGTAACAAGGCATCATCATGAGCAATCAAATAACAAGCATGTCTAAATGATCGCAAGTGTTGTTGAGGATCCTCTTTACTATTAAAACGAGTAAATTTTGGCAACTCCCATTGAGGAGGATATGAATGAAGGGGGACAGAAGGGTGAATGGGCTCCCGACAAACTTGCTCGTATGTCAAGGCGCTACGACTTCCTGAAATGTAAGCCTGTGTTTTGCATTTTGTCCATCATTTGTTTAATTAAGTCAATGTAGTTGGATGAGATGATGGTGTGGTCATGGTGAATGGAGGCAGATTGGGACTCAAGGACCACCGCTAGACACTGGTGGGGTTAAGTGTTGATAAGGTGTGGAGGATGAATATGTTGAGGCGACCGAATAGGGGTGTCCTATATAGGATGTTGAGGTCACTGGATACGTGTATGGGAATGAAAAGGTAGGCGGAGCTTGAGAAGGAAAGCTCGTGTGGATAGGTGGCAGAGAGCAAGTCATGAACGGAGCAACTAGCAAGAGAGATGAGGTAGGGGGCACGGTGGTAATGATATGTGGGGTCCAAGATTAACAAAAGGAAAGCTAATCGGGGTCGTATGAACCTCTGCAGCCGTCGGATTGGGAGACGGGGCTAGAGATGCAGGAAGCAAGGCGGTATTATCAGGCGGAGTGGGAGCTAAATGAGCAGCTATACCGATAGGCATACTCACAAGGAGCTGACCATCGTGTGTACGGTCGGGGTATGAGACAAATAGTATTGACAAATACTGGAATTAGCATCCGTAAACTTGGCAAAGTCCTTATCTCCCACAGAATTTTAGGAACCTCGCCGGTATCGTAGGATTCCCCACGTATGAAGGGGGTGATTCAGCAAAGAAAAGAGCAAGCATGTGAAACCATGGCGGCGGTTTGTTTTGAAAGTGATAACAACCATGGACAGTAAGTTCACAAGAGGGTTTTAACTGTCAGAATAGAAACAAACTCGATGGTAAAATTGGTAGGTGTGGTTTGTCGTGAATCGAAAAGACAAGAATCGATATCGGCCTAAGAACCGATGTCGGTTATACTATAGCCGACGTCGGTCAGGTAACCGATGTCGGTGTAAGAAGTCTGGGCTAACAAGATATAAAAAGGCTGCTAATTTGATTTTTAACAACGTTTAGTATACTTGTCCAATTATTGATCACAGAAGACAGAGTATGAGAAAGAAAACAGAACTAAAAACAAGCAAGATGCACACGCAAATCCAGAGATTAACCCTAGGGTTAATTTTAATTATCGTGGGCTTATGCCTTTAGACGTAGAATGATGTCAGAATCCTAAACAAGAGACTTAGGGGAAATGTCAAGTTGTTTTGGCTTATAAGGTTACCTCAATCGGGCGGAGGAATACCGCGGAAAAAAGGGGGATGTTTGAGCTGTTGTGTTAATTGTGAAGTGATTCGGTATGTGTTGTGCAGTGAATGTAAGATTAATTTCTTGTCAATACCGTGGATATCACCCCCACGTGTACGACCTGTTACTTAATCTATGTTCACTAGAATTGAAAAACAACAGGCAGGAATGCAATGCATGTGTTTTAAACCCAAATCGAAAGTGATATTCGATGAAGCAAAAGAGATGACTTTCACTAATGCAAGATGCAAAAACAAAGCAAGTTCTTTTACGTGTAATAATAAAATATGAATATCTTTAGAAGAAGAAAACAGCAAGTATGCTCCCTATATGAAAGCAAGCAAGAAATAAAGAAAAACCCAAAATGGGTCCCACCGGGCGTGCCAAAATGTTTCACTCGGAAATGTTTCATTCCTTTTAGAAACAGATAAGGTTAGGGTTAGGAGGAATACCTGTAGAATGTCGAGATGGTGTGCGCGTACCGTAGAGAAAGATCAGACCGACCGCGAAGAACTCCTTTTTGTCTTGGGAGGACTACCTCTGCAAATAAGAACACAAGACCACAAGATTTTGATTAAACAATAAATGAGGAAACTCGGCTTGGGCCCAGAAATATAAAACTTCCTTTCGAAGGTGGTCGCCTCGCTAATATGAATTAACACAAAAGACTGTAAAATATCAATTAAGTTGTTTCGTTGAACTGGGTAGGGAAAAGGCTGTTTTTCTGGTTTTGATCAGAGGAACCGATGCGGTTACTGATAACCGATGCCGGTGCGATTGCGATAACCCCTTTACGGTGTAGGTGTAGGTGTCTTGTGACAAGGAAGTCGTAAGACACGAATTGGGTGTCTACAGATAATACCTTGTTAAATAGTCATATTAATATCTATTCCTATTACTTTTAGCCCTTAAGAAGCTTAAGAACAAAGGTCATAATACAAAGAGTAAAACATAAAACGATGTCCTTTTATACCTTAATAGGGTATACAATCCAATTTTGGAGAGTGAAAGTTTTACACCTCCATAGTGCAAGTTTAAAATAAACTCTTATATCTGTAGTTAGTCTTGTGAACATCCTTTATTTCTATTAAACTTCAATTTTAGAGCCATAGAAATCTTATTTGGTCTCGACCAATCAAGGTTGCACCATTCATAACACATAAGAATTCCTACACAGATTTATTTTTATCTATAAGGATATCATAAGGATGCATTTGCCTGAATCTATCTTCAAATCACTTTATCATTGCATCTTGTTATAAAAACAATATCATGCAACTATACTATAGTCCAGAAATATGCAAATCAACCTTATCAAAAGATTTCCTTCTTTCATGAAATGAGTTCAATCAGTGACTATATCATGATAACTAACACCCAGTTATGGTTCATGCAATTTTGCTTATTATTAGCCATTAAAATTTCTGAATTCCAACTTAGTTTTCAGTTAGTCACTTCACACAAAGAACTCAAGCTGCATTAATCTTGTATTTTATTAGCAACTAGAAGTTCTCATTTAACTTTCCTATCATTATGATAGGATGACTTGTTTCTTTTTCCATGAAACTATGATAGGTTTTACTGCTAGGCTTTACTCTAAAAGATCACACTTTCTAACTTTTCCTTTTCTTTTCTAAAAGTTAGAAATAAAGAAGAGCTAATGCCTTTACTATATATAGCTAGAATTTTATTGCAGATTTCATTCTGGCCAAATGGCCTTTCAAGTCACTGCCATTTTAGTAGTTAGTCTTCCTCTATATACTATGCTTTATCCTATGCGGATTTCTTTTAATATTGGATTTATGCTCCAATTTTTGTCATAATGCAGTTTGATCAATCAAGTAATGCTCTAATGATCATTATCATTCAACCTAAGTTGTTTTTCTTGGCTGCTCATATTCACACTTACCAGTTGCTCCCTACATCTATCCAGTATAGTGTGTCATGAAGGAATTTTAGAGTATTATCTAACTCTTTTACCCCCGAACCCAAAGCTTAGTTTGATATGGTTTGTTATCCACGGTACATCCTTCTTTCCTTTTATTTTATTCATAAAATTTTCTAAGCATAAGGACTCATTAGGCCCAAGAGCTACAACCTTCAGCTCTGATACCAAAATGTAACATCCACTTTTGTCACTTTAATCTTAGAGATTTTTTTACTTACCTCATGTAGCTGATTTAAATACCCATATATTTAAATCCAATATACGTCTTAATGTAATCCATCCCGATAACTATCATGAATCATGTAAAGTGAGTATGAGAGAATATTGAACTTACTCATTCTCCCTCAATGCTCTTCACGAGCCATTCATTAAAATGTATCTCACCCTTGGTTCTCCTTTAACAAGATATGATATATAAGTGATAACCCTAAGCGTGTCACAGGTTCCACCTATGAAATCCATAGGCATCTCACATCTTAGAAATAATGGTGAAATATTCACAAAAGTATAATCAGCAATTACACTACCTTCAGGAGTGTACGAGTCATGTATGCCATGATCGGTTCCATGATGGCACACTTGCCATTGGAATCTTTTCATCTCACCTTAATCACTTGTCTAACCTTTTATATGGATTTGCAGGTCACAGTGATTCTTATACAAGGCACAAGTCTGGATTAACCTACATGAAAGCGTACACTCGATGTCATCCTATGATGCCTATGGGAAAGCAAGTATCTTTATAACAATTCACATTAATACTAGACTACTTCCCTTCCCGTAGCCATCAGTACCATGTTGGCATCTGGTACCACGCCCATAGGGTTTCATCATGGAGAAAAAATTAGACCAAATTAAAATGTAGGTTCACCAATCCAAAAGTTAGATAAAATTTAACAATCCTTCAAGATACGTGAAATTGGATAGCTTCCTTGGAGCAATTTCATAAGTAATGGGTGAGACCTGATAAGTTTGAAGAAAAAAATTGAACTTATTGATAAAAATCAACAAAACTCAATTGATTAATGATGATGGGATTTGGATCTATAAATCCAATGAGGAGTTAAACCCAAATATGGGAGAGAAAGTATATAAACATGGTACTTACCATGGAATAGAAGTTTGGAAAAGCTAGTAAGATAGAACAAAATATGTAGGAAATTCCAACTCGTAAAAAGAAAGAGTATAAGAAGAGCATAATCTCTTATTCACCATTAACTGCTAGGAAAATGTGGCATAAGAAATATGGAAGAAAAATGTTCTATCAGAGTAAAAGTGTAGTAAAGCATGTTGTAAATTTCAGCAAGAAAGAGCAGAACAATTTTGCATGTGGAAAACCGGAGGGCGTGGATACGTAGTGTATCCCACTTGGTGTTCCAAAAATGTGAGTGTGAGTTTTGACAGTTTTATTTAGGGGTGTCTAAATATTGAACACCCTTCATATGAATACCATTCACCTAAAGGAGCCACATAAGCCACGTCAAAGTGGTTCGTGTGAACACCCCATTCACTCGAAAGGTGTTTAGGTGAGAAACCTTTGCGTGAATCCCCTTATATATTTGTGGTATGCAATTTGAGGCTACCATTTTTACCCCTCTTTCCCACCTACAAAAGCAGATTTGCATCCGAATGGTTTATTTACCCGACCCAACCCGCTAACACCCCAACATTACCTCCCAGCTTGCCCAATGGTGCCATTATCCTATGTTTTGACTTTTTTGAGTTTTTTTCTTGTTTTTTTCCTAAAAATAAATAAAAAGAGTGGAGGTTTTGAATTTTTTTAAAAAGAAATGAAAAATGTGAACTTTTAGCATTTTAGGGTTTAGGAATTCTTATGGATAAATGAAAAATTTTCAAAATCAAAACCAATTTAGCGTTTAGGTTTACTAAATAAAATATGAATTCAACAAATTGGTAAACAAATAATAATAGTATGGATTGATTTATTCATTTATAGTAATTTCACAATATTAAATAAATATAGTGTGATGCATGATTATACCATTTTTGTAGAGTTTCCAATCTAGCATATATTGGTAAAATTTTAAGATATTTTTCAAAAATGACAAAGGTCTAGCCCCTAAAAAAATCAAACCAAAAAAACTAAATCCCCATCACGGTTTCTATATGTATTGTTGATCTAATTATTACATGGTAGGTGGAAGAAGATGTTGTAGAAATATGAATCGTAGAATTTTGAGTCTAGTTTCTAAGCTACTAAATTTTATTGAAAATGGATAAGTTTAAGTGGGTCAAAATAACTAAAATACCAATAGATGCTCTTGTTTTTGTTAAAAAACATAATAGAGTGACTTTCGTGCCCCCACCATTTTTTTAGCACCATTTAGTATTTTTGAAAACCCTTTGGTAGAAAGATAGCTAGGAGCATCTAGTTTGGGCTCCATTTTTTTATAGATTTTTTAGTGAATATTTTTTTATTTATGATTTTTCTAGTACAAAAATTTTATGTTTTGAAAAATAACGGAGCTCCAACCGTGCCCCCTAACTACCTCAAAAAAAATATGAAAATTAGTTTTTGTTTTTTTGAATATGTATAGAATTATGCCTAGTTTGTGCTAGTATAATTTTTTTAAAAATTTTGATCACCCAAAAAAAAGATACACCATGAAAGATAGACATATTTACACTTCAAAAAATAGCTATAAAAAGGCATAGTTAGAAAATAAATAATATGGAAACCTTATATTAGTTAGAAAATTTGAAAAATTATATTTTTAGAAAGAAGAAACTCTTCTCTACATTGTGGTATAATTTTTTAAAATGGATCGATTGTTTTATTTTGATTTATCATAGAGGAAGTGGATTTTTACATTTTCTTGCAAAAACACATTGTTTGTTGTGTTTGTATAGGTCCATGCCTCAAGCTTGGGGATCCAAACCAGATCCCAAGCCTTGAGGCATGGCTTGGAAAAAGAGAAAATACAAAACGCGTATGCATTTTTCTTTTTTTATATATTGTGGCCCCCAACGTCCCTTTCATCTCTTTCATGGGAATTCTACAAACATTTTGTTTTGTCTGTAATTTTCTCTACATTCTTGCACGATTTTTTAGTAGTTCATTTTGTCCCCTACCCCACTAGTTAATTTTTTTCTAATCATGGGTGATAAACATCGAGCTAAGGACAAGAGGAAAGTCAAGAACAAGACACCGGAGCAATTGGAAGAGAAGAGAATAAAGAAATTAAAGAGAATGCAAAAACTTGCAAGCAGGGCAAGGTACATCCACTATATCAAATGTAGCTAATGTATTAGAAAATGGGGATGAAATACATAATGAAAATGTAGAGAATAATGATTTTGTAATGAATAATGATATTGAATTGAATGATAATGTTGGTATGGATGAAGAAATTGATATGAATCCAATTGTTGAACCCTTACCTGAGAATCCAAATGTTAACCCCGAAATTTGTATGAAAACAATGAATGAAGAAAGTAAACTTGTAAACAAATCTTCACCTCTAAGAACACCTCCTTCCATTTTGTGAAGAAAACCAATTCACTTAATTGAAATTGATGAAAAAATTATAAAACCAATGCCTAACAAAATGTTTGAAAGAAATGCGAGAAGAAAATCACATGGAATTTGAGATAATTACTTTGAGAATTTAAATGACACACAAAGATGTCAATTATTTGTTTCATTGATGAAATTAATTAAGATGAGACCTATAATGAAGACCTTGGGTTAAGAACATCTAATGTTGTTGATCAAATTACGTCAATTGTTGAAAACATACATAAAGCATACCAAACTTGTAGGTGGTAAAAAATGCACCAAAGATAGTAATGTTACATGGCGTGCACTTACTAATTGTATAGTAAGTGATAAAATAGTTAATAAATTCTTGATTAGAAAAATAAATAGTGCTTTGAAGCTAAATAAAAATACTAATGAAAGCAATAGAGAGACGTAAACATCTTGAGTTAGTCAATAACACTGACTATTGGGATTTCTCAAGCAAACTTCCAATAAAATACAAGAATACATCGATATTCTAAAAGAATTAATTCTAAAATTTTGGAATGAGAACACAAGGGTGTCATCGAATAGAAGAGATATGGTAAAAAGAAGAATAGGTTTTGTAATCGTGAATCTTGTGCAAAACATTTCTTAGATATGACTCAAACAAAATTGTTCTCTAAGTTTAAGAATGAAAATCCACAAATTAACATTAGCCAAAGATTCTTTGAAATGAGCAAACCCTTTTATGTGAAAATAAATCACTCACGTACCACTTGTTGCAGGCATCATGTTGAATTTTCAATGCATTATGATGTTTTTTGTCAAATACATCATGTTTTACATACTGACATCATGTTGCAGGAGTGTGGAATAAATTTCCCACAAAAATCTTCAAGGGAATTTATTCCAACAATATTTTGTGAAAAATCAACAAGACAATTTTTTTATAACAAAACATGTTTGGATGGAATATGCAATGTATGCGGTGGCTTGCCAAATCTGAAAATTTGTATCGATGATGAAGAAATATTCAAAAGAAAATAATTGGCTGATTTCACAAAATATAAATTGGTGGCATATAAATTAAAAGATGGAAAAGAATCTAAGAGGTGTGAGCTTGTTAGAAAACAATTACCTTTATCGAATATATGGTCAAATTCAGAGAGGAATTTTTATGAGTATATGCAAGGCACACACATAGAGCTCGATGGTTGGATGAAAAATTCAAGTTAGCAAGAAAAGACAGGACACATTCCCATTTGGTACTATTGTTTTAGTAGTTGAATTCACAGAGATTACACATCACATTCACAAATGGAGGTTCGAGTCTCGATGTTATAACTCAAAGTGCAAGTTTCTATTTTCATGCATATAACATTCATGCACTCTCCTCAAAGCACCTTGAGAAAGATTGAAAAATATTAAGAGAGTATCACTCTACATCGGTGATGATAGGAAATGTTGGTACCAAATTTAATGTCAAAGATAGAGCAACATCATGGATTAGACAAGACACAGAGAGGAGATAGACAATCATGTATGTCATTTTGTAGTCGGGGAAGCAATCTATCTGACTTGTTGGAACTCTGGCTTTGAAGGGAGTGGGTAGCACATTAAAAAGGATGTGATCTAATCCTAACTATTTCAGGTTGTGCCTTTCAACCAAGGTAAGAGAACCTATTTTGTAACCTTTGTTATATGAAAGGAGATGCATGTACCTTTCTTTTGCATGAATTTTATAGAGAATACCTTGTGGAAAATATGATGAACACACTAGATCTGACTCTCATGAGTTGTCACTTCTAGATCATGGAGATACTTTCACATCAAGGCCAAGGTTACTAAAGATATTTGAGACCCCGATTGAATTTACATGTTTTAGTAATAGAGATTATGCATTTGTACACACATGACAAACAAGGGTAGTAAAAGTATGGTAGGATTGGTTGTTGTTAAATGAATTTATTTGGTGGGAGTGGGGCAAGGTGAAACTAGATTCATTAGATCCTTGAGGAACCTTACAAAATGGAAATTCATAGCAACATAATGCCAGGAACAACTAAAATGTTCCTTTAACGAGAATATGTGCTTCAATGGAGGCCAAATTAGCACTTTCTTTCACGAGAATATGTGCTCTTTCACATAACTAGATGCAAGATTCTATCTCTTTCAAGTTAGAAAACCCAACAAATTCATCAAGAAGGCTCTAAGAATCAACCTAAGGCATCAAATCTCCCAAAGGCTTACAAACAATCTCTCTGACAATCTCTGTCAGATGAGAGAAAAGTGATTTTTAAATCATTTATTCCAATCCCAAATGAAAGCTCTTCCGAGAAATGGAATTGCATATGATCCACTAAAATATCGGAAGGATTGAGGCCTATGTGATTGAATCAAATTTTAATACAAGATATTCTCTATAAAATTCATGCAAAAAAAGGTACATGTATCTTATTTCATATAATAGAGGTTACAAAATAGTTCTCTTACCTTGGTTGAAAGGCACAACTGAAATAGTTAGGATCGATGCTCACATCCTTTTTGTGTGTATTATTGATTCCTTCAAAGCCTTGAGTGCCAATAAGTCAGATAGATTGCTTCCCCAGGTATAAAATGACATACATGATTGTCTATCTACCTATGAGCATCCTGTCTAATCCATGATGTTGCTCAGTCTTTGAAGGAGGTTAAATTTGGGTACCAACATAAATGCGCACTTTGGGGATTTATTAAATCTGGAGTTTCATTGAGAGATTGATTTGTTGATTCACTACCAGTCCATATCTATTTATACCATCAACAACACCAAAATAAATGGCACCATCGCCAGGGAATCTCAATTCAAAATCAAGAACCTGGTAAAACACTTCTTGTATGCTCCAAGTGTTGTGTGCAGTTCTTTCATTTTCCACACCTAATGCACTAGCTTTCATTTGATAAATATTGGTAAAGAGAAGGTTAGAATCTTTCCATTTCCAGTTTCTAGCATTGATAGACATTTGATAGATCATATTTAGTGCATTTACACAACTAAGGTGGAAATCCTTAGTGGCAACTCCATGTTGATCTAATTCTTAATAAGTACCAGTGTTTTAAAACTCTGTCAAAAGTCAGATTTGTTACTAATATTTGCAAAGCTAGAAGGAAGAAGGTCTTTCTTTCTAGGGACCCTGCTAGGACATTTTTTCCAAAGCTAGAAAAAGAAAAATTAGAAGGAAGAAAATCCTGGAGAGCTGTTAGAGATCAACAGACAAGGAGAGGGATCTCCATTGATGAAAGTGAGTGGCCTATCATTGAATAGCGCCATTCAAGTGACTTTGAATCAGGCAGCCTCTATGTGGAATTGAACTCTCCAGTTAGAGAGGGGATTTCATTTGATTTTGAAAGGTTTGCTTCACACTCTGCACCTATATTTTCTGAGGTTGATAGAGATTTCCAAGAAACAAGGCCTTTTGGGGTATCCATTTTGAAAATTATACTCTTGTGCTCAAAACCCTCTGCTCCCCATCATTTTTTCAGCCCTCTAGGGGCACCTCCTCGAATCAATATGGCTCAACCTAGGCCTCCATTTGTTGTAAACACCTTTGGACCTATAAATTTTGTGGGAATGGATGGTTACCCAAATGCAGTGCCTCAAGATATAAGGAACAAAATGCCAAAGTTCTAGGAAATAATGTTATTATTGGAGATCAGCATCTAAAGCTTTTTATCAATATGATGGAAGATTTTGAGATTAAACATGAAGATGTATATATCAAGCTATTTATCCAAACCTTGAAAGAGGATAAAGAATTGCCAGATAACTCTATTAATTCTTGGACTGAGATGAGTAATGCATTCAGATTGCAATATGGTGATAGGATTGACCCTAGGTTTATTTTTGAAAAAATTTGAAAACATCAAAAAGAACCCTAATGAGTCAGTACATGATTTCAACACAAGGTTTAATAAGACCTTGAGGAGATTACCTATTAGGATAAGGCCTTGTGATGAGTCATGTTTGATCAAATATATTGATGCATTTGATAAAAATGCCACATATTATTTAAGAGACAAGAACCCTACAAATTTGAGGTAGGATTTCACCATGGCTTTGTAAATAGAGAAAAATATCAAGGCAATTGGAAAGCCTCCCAAAAGGGAGGGTGTAAAGCTGATTAACCTAGAAAAAATCCAAACAAGCAAGGCTACTGATTTGGAAGAAGTTGTGAAGACTTTGGCAGGGTCTGTCAAAGAAATTTCATACAAGCTATCCGGGCTGAGAAGGGAAGTTGGAGGTCAGAGTGCTAGAGGTCGAAGAAAACTCCCAAGAGGAAAATATGACTAAGCATGTCTTTTGAGAATCCATTTGAGAAGCTAGGCTATCTCTTTTTGTATTAAGTTTTATTGTGTCAAGGTGGTTCTAAGTGTACAGCCATTAACAAGCTCTGATATTGTTCTGTGAAACTTTACCCTGCTAATAGACTTAATCAAATTTAAATTATTTCTATGTTGTCTTGAGAAAAATGTGTTTGTTTTATTTTTGAATGTCTACAAGTAGTTTTTCTTGTTTCTGTTGCAATCTTGTATTAAAATCTGATTTAACAACATAGGCCTCAATCAATCCTTGACGCAGTTTTAGTGGCATCATCTGCATAATTCCATTTCCCAGAAGAGCTTTCATTTGGGATTGGAATAAACGATTTAAAATCACTTTTCTCTCATTTGTTGACAGAGATTATCTAGTAAGCCTTTGGGTGTACCTTACAACATGATTTGGATTAGATCTTGATGCTTTGTTGGGTTTTCTAACTTGAGCCTTCGTGATAGAATCTCAGAGATTGTGTGAAAGAGTGCTAATTTGGGCCTCCATTGAAGCACATATTTTGGTTAAAGAAACATTTTAGTTGTTTTGTGGCATTTTGTTGGTATGAATTTCCATTTTTTAAGGTTCCTCAAGGATCTGGTGAATCTAGTTTCAACCCGCCCCACCTCCCACCAAAAAAAATCATTTAACAACAACCAATCCTATTTGTACTACCCCTGTTTGTCATGTGTGTACACAAATACATAATCTTTATTACCAAAACATGCAGATGCAATCAGGGTCTCAAATGTCTTTAGTAACCTTTGCCTTGGTGTGAAAGTATCTCCATGATCTAGAAGTGACAACTCATGAGAGTCAGATCTAGTGTGTTGATCATATTTTCCCCAAGGTCTTCTCTATAAAATTCATGCAAAAGAAAGGTACTTGTATCTCCTTTCATATAATAGAGGTTACAAAATATGTTCTCTTACCTTTGTTGAAAGGAACAACTTGAAATAGCTCAGGATCATATCACATCCTTTTTAATGTGCTACCCACTCCCTTCAAATCTTGAGTGCCAAAAATTCGGATAGATTTTTCAGTTGCGGAAATAAAAAAACATACATGATTGTTTATCTTCCTCTGAGAATCCTTTCTAATCCATGATGTTGGTTGTTCTTTGAAGGAGGTTAAATTTGGGTACCAACATGACACATTCTACAGAATATGTATAAGGGTGTTTCCAAGTGTTTTATGCAAACTTGAATGATAGGAACATTAGTTTCGATCAACATTACATTTGGTCGACAACTACACATCACAATTCAAAATGCACGAGATGTTTTATTGGATAAGAAGGATGTATAAGAAACAAATGTACATCATATCTAGATTTTTACTAAGGTAGGGCATGGAAAATGAGAGCATGATGGTGCGGAGCATGTGTGAAAAGAACACTTGCAAGAGAAGAGTTAAAGTTCAAGGATGGTGCTAAATTTAAAGATGCAAAAACATTTTGATTGGTGTGTCAAGAATATGGGCCATGAATCTCAAGAGAGATCAATGGTTCATAGATATTTTTGGTTGATAGAGGAACAACATCTGGAAAACTTTAAAGATTGTATGACAATTATAGGATCAAGTGATATGCACTCATTTCGTAGTTCAGATGCAAATGTTTGAACTATTTATACTAGATGCATAACATGTTTTTTAATATCATGCATTGATTTTATGTGGAATGAATATTAGTCACAACAGTGGATGGATGAATGGACTTGTAGACCTCTAATTCCACTCGACACACATCAAGTTCCATGAGCATTACAACTTGCAGGGTCTTTAGATCAAATGACAACATCATGACTTTGACCAAGTCTTTGATTTAGTGAAACAAGGTACATATATATATATGTACATGCCATGTTTTAGATTTATAAATTATTAAATGGTCAACTCTTAACAGTTTTAGATTTATGTATTTTTAAATTGACTGAATAGTTTTACTTTGTAATACATAGGGCACGTTTTTGCAGTTATTGCGAAGAAATTTAATGAAGAGGGAACTACTACTTCTTGTCTCGTTGTGTTAAAGGGGAAAAAATTGACTTCCACAATAATTGATGGTGAAGACCTTGAGTATCCCTTTGGGTGAGTGGTAGTCACTGGAACTTGACTTCGATGATATCCTATCAAAAAATCAAACATTTGTTTGTTTGAAGACTATGAAGAACATCGAAGATACTTCACTATTCACATTTAGTCCTTACTAAAAATATTAAATTGATCAAATATCGAGGTTGGTCATCAAAAAAGAATCTATGGAAGGTTCATGAATCAAATCATGAAGCAATTCTTATTACTGTTAAGAATAGAGTTGATCCTTGTAGTTCATTGGATTGAATTTGTAAAGGTATGTTCTTCATGAATTTAATTTGAATATTTACTTAAATGATTTTGTTTAAATTTTATATGATTTAAAATTCTATTTAATTGCTTACTAACATGTTTATGTAGGTTAGTGTTTCAAAAAATCTTCCACCTTCAGTGGTTGGCAGCTGTTAGTAGAGAATTTATTATTCTCTAAGCCAAGTGAAAGCTAAGAGAAATTAAAAGCCACGCAGTCGAAAAATCACCAGTACGTAGATGGTGTGCCATGTGTTTGGGCCTAGACAAGGATCTTAGGGACTACGCATGGATGAGGTAGCTTGAAAGCATAGGAAATTAGCGTGAGGAACCAAACAAATCCTCACTTTAGCGTTCACCATTCATCGAAAAATAGTCGAGGCTCTTCATTGATACATTTTGATTGAAGATATTCATTCTTTCAAAGGTGAATAGTGTTGGAACATTGGTGGTCTCCCAAAAAAATAAGTTCATAGATCTAAATAGTTTTGCCATCACATGCTCTTAAGGAAAAATCATTGAACATTGGTTGTTTCCTCCCACGAGGTGTTTCGGGATACCTCAAATGCAAGGCATAGTCCCTTAAAAGGCCATGAGCCCAAACATGCTATATCTTTTTTGACGCAGTTTCATTCTGTATACACAGAGACATCTCGTTGATCAGAAAACCTCATTATTAAGCTAGCAGCTAGAGAACATCACGATTTTCTCCATCTCCATTTGGATCATCTAACCTATTTGCACAAGCTCACAATATGTAATGAATAGATCTCACGATTTTCGAAAAATCTAACATTTGGTTCTCTCAACATGTCCCCTAGTTGTTTCGTATCTGCGCTCCAGAATGATCTGAGTGCAGTCGAGTGTTAAGAAATTTGTTAGATGTTGTATTTGAAATGGTAGCTTATGGGGACCAAACCATCCCCTAGTGCTCGAACAATAGTCCCTAAGCATTAGCATTTAGTGAAGAATGTTAGTGGAGGATTTTTTTTTGGTTCCCTATTACGCATACCGTGCTTTAGGAGCTACCTTGTCAACAGTGTAGTCCTTAAGATCACGAGGCCCACACATGCCATATCTTCGGCAGGTGATTTCTCGGACTGCTGCTGGCACTTTAGATATGTATCATCGAGTCCGAGACCTCCATGTTGGGGACCTCTATAAAATAATCTTGTGGTTTTATCCATGCTCATTCGGTTCTCTCCAGATTTGTCTGTTGTTTGCGAAATAATGGAGTACAAATCGTATGGTTTGCCTCAAATGCTATTGTTGCAAATGAGGATGGGACCCGAACCAAATGCTAGCAAAAATCGGTGTATGGCTATCAAATTGCCTTGGTTGCTAAATGGAAGTTTTCATTTGACCGAATGTACGCTAAAAATCACTTTAGTCCGTGAAATCTTTGGTGAATGCTATGGAGGATTTCTTGGTTCCCTATGCTCTTAAGGACTATGCTTCCGGTACCTGAGGGTCCAGTGTAGTCTCTTAGATCCACTGAGACCAAAACACGTTATATCTTAGACATGTGATTTCTTGAGACTACGTGGCACCTAGAGTGCGTCAGATCCAAGAAACCTCCATGTTGAATCCCTCTATGAAAATCTCTTCATTGGTTTTCTCCATCTCCATTGGTTCTCTCATTGTCCTATTGTTTATCAGAAAGGCACAAAACAGCAGAGTGCACAGTCGGTGTAAGGGTTTCCGGATGCTATAGTTTGCGACGGAAGCTCGTGGGACCGAGGACAAACTACACCAACTACATTGAGGTGGCCAAGTAAATTCTATTGGAGGCTTTATTTTTGAGTCATTTACACTCCTCATACTTTATGGGCTACCTTGTTGAGGGCGTAGTCCCTTAAGAGCCTTTCAAAGCACGCCATATCTTGACGGGTGGTTCTCATCCAAACACGCCACATCTTCGACGGGTGATTTACAAACTCAAGTGGGGCACCTAGAGACATCTCATCGGATCCAGAGACCTCCATGTTGAAGCCCTCATGAAATCCTATCACGATTTTTATCCATCTCGGTCGGTTCTCTCGTTGTCTTATTGTTTACAAACACGTGAAATACTATACTTGAGTCGCGACAAGGTCAGTTAATACACACGTAACAAGAGCAATGCCGTAACTGAACGAAGCATTACTG